>CAKNYM010052708.1:387232-425221 GCA_932195095.1 Andricus curvator | reverse complement strand
AGGCATTTGTTTATATAATTTGTTTATAAAATTAATAAAAAATATCGAATGTCAAATTTTTATGATCGGGTATTATTTTTTCGATAAAAGCATGTAATTTGAAAGCAAAATTTTACTTTGGAAACGAAGAATCCATATTGTAGACAATTTGTTAAGTGAATTTGTTTATAACAATCAACTTAACAATGTCATAATTATTTTTTGCTTTCAAATACCCCCGTGCATAAAGTCTGGCAATGCTGATCATAGAAAAAAAATTTTCACGAAGATAAGCAAAAAAAAAACGAAAAAATCGACTTTTTATTCACTCTTTGCATTAACATAAAAGTTTAAACAAAAAAAAAAGAAAAATCAGGCCACATAAATCTCTTCAAATTTCAATGCTGAATTTTTCTGAAAAAAAAATCCAATATCGGTTGAGAATTGCCAGCTACAAGTTAT
This sequence comes from Andricus curvator, assembly GCA_932195095.1. Classification (NCBI taxonomy): domain Eukaryota; kingdom Metazoa; phylum Arthropoda; class Insecta; order Hymenoptera; family Cynipidae; genus Andricus; species Andricus curvator. The sequence goes on along the minus strand of CAKNYM010052708.1, from coordinate 424,780 downwards.
TTTGAACCTCGTTTTTTGATTTTATCCCACTGTGTGACGCTACCCACGCTACTGTTGAACATAACCTCTACTTTCCACTACATTCTGGCGCGAAATTCAAATCTCAACATTTTATTTTTTCTGATTTCTAGAACAAATGTAATGTAGCTCTAGATTTTAAAGCCTAAGATTAATAAAGTTGCTCTGAGAGATTTCGATAATGATTCTACTTGTCGAAGTATAAAAAGGAATCAGCGAATAATGACAAGATAGAAAGGGATATTAAAGTAACGCGTGCGTGAGTTTAAGGCCTCGTAAAACCGGAACGATTGGACTGGGATCTAGTATTAGCGAGGTGGATTTAAATGGCCAGTCGTTAAATCGGTTTCCCGTTAACTAAATACAGTTGAAATGGCATATCTACTACTGTTCAACGTATCTATGTACAATATAATGTGAAAAAGTAATCTCGATTTTTTATCGTTATGTTACTTTTAAAACTTCTATAAAAACACTCATCGAGATTCTTAAGCTCTTGTAAAATATGAAGAAAAATCTTTTTTTCTCAATCTCTCTCAGAAGTAAAAGCGATAATATAGATACAACACATTGCATATACTTTAATTTAATATTTCCATTTTATAATTTATTAAAAAGTTCTAATTCTTCATTTTCTTTTTGAAGTCTTTTGAATGGTAGAGGAAAAATCTTTTTCCTTGGATTTGATTTTTCGAGGTTCTTTTCCCTTCTATGATTCGACATATCTGTGTCTTCATTCAATTTCGCTCATATACAGCCATTCAATCCGAGAAGCCAGTTACATTACCACCCTTAACCGGCTTTTGCTCGCGATCCCGATTCGCTCTTCTTTTCCAGTCCTCGTAACATTCTTCAAACCTTTTCAACATTTCCAATAGCATCGAAACTTACAGGGTCGTTCCCAGTCTGTATTTTAAATTCAGACAAGTAACACAAAACTCCCTTTTATATTTGTAATATATCTATAAGTTAAATTTATTGTAATTTATTTATTATAAGCAGTTGTCAGGCTGCCTTCAAGAAATAGATTCCTATTACCGATACTTACTGACATCTAAAGCATTAGAGGGTTAGAGTTCATGCTAAAGAAGAATTGTCGGTCATACCCCATGATAATGACCTTATAATTAGGGGCTGTCCATATAAAACGTGAATAATTTTTATTCTTTGACTTACCCTTTTTAACCCCTCCGCCGTTCTCGTGGACAAACGTCGACTGTTGAAGAGCCATCCTCTCAAAGTCTGTCCACGTGGTACAGTTTCTTTACAGTTACTTAAAGTGCTTCTTACAGAAGTTCCCTGACTTTTGCTGTTTTTTTTTAATCCCTGACTTTCCCCGACCAACAAAATTCCCCGACATTTCCCTGATTTCATGTTTTCACAGACCTGCGGCGTTCTAGATGTTGATAAATGTTGGTAACAGGAATCTGTGTCCAGAATAGACTCTTGATTAAAAATATTACGATTCGAAAGAACTTATCCTTCATTTTTAGGGTTTCGTGTGTCCGGGCAGAAGCCCTTATAGTTTCGGTCGGTTGTCCGTCCGTCCGCAATGTGCTGCTCTGCTTCACCGATTACCTACAACGTTTCTTACTCCAAGGTTTTTTCTGTGTTAATCCTTTTTCCTCGAAATTAGCCAAAAAGACCGAAGATTTTCGAATTTTGAAATTCTTTGGAAGGGATGGGGAAGGGAGAGGTAATAGGGAAGTAAGCATGAGTAGGGGAGGGGTTGGCAGTGACGGAGAAGCGAGGGGAAGTGAGAAGATGGGAATTATGGGTGAGAACGCTAGTAGGCGAAAGGAGGGGGAGTAGGGGAGAAAAAATTTGAACGATTTGATTAACGTCTTAATAGACTAGGAAACCCTTTTTTGACTAATTTTTAGACCTCCGACTTGATGTTTCCCCTTTGAAACTAATTTCTTTGAGAAACCTAGAGAACTATAAACAAGAGCAGTTCCGATTCGTTACGACTTATAAAAACTGACGTAACTATTCTCTGAAAGTGTAGCTATCTCAAGGATATTTAAACCTGGCTTCTCCATCGTATCTTGTGCTTTAGAGCTACTACCAGTAATAATAGGCACACCTGAGTACACCAAATGCCTGCACTAACCCGGCCTGTGCCGCGGTGTACGCACTATAAACCCAGTAACGACGGAAGTCACAGTAATCAAGTCCCCCTCACACCCTTTGTAAGTAATTCACCTTGCAAGCAACTATCCACCTTGCAATTGTACCCTCAAGGCATCGGACTCCGCCCTTTGACCTACCACGCTTAATTAAGTGGATCGCAGATAATGCTTTAATACGTGGTTATCGCACACCCACTGCATTTCTAAATTGATAATAATATAGTTGAAAATAACTTGAAACCTTTATGAGACCGCGTATCACTACCTCGTGTAATATTCATTGCAGTTTATATTACGCAGCAGCGAAAATTTCATGAGAACGTGCTGTCAAGGAGGTTTGAGTATGTGCGTTTTCAAGGGCCGAGACACGAGATTGGCCCTCAGCGAGAAAACACGAGACAGATTCTAATTTCAAATTTCTACCGCGTAGACTTAAATAGGAGTAGCTCTCGGTTCAAGCGACAATCATCACGAACATACCATGGAACTTGAGATATAACTAAAGCGAGAGCGAAATAAATAATTAGAAAGATTATTATAAGCGGACATTTAAGTGTTTTTAGGTTTACACCAGATTTTCAATTATTTTAAACCTCTAGAAAATAGGGAATTTGATTGTTTTACCTACTAATAAATATTACAAGTGACAAAAAATGTGTGTATTTTTTTTTTTAATGAGATACGAAATGAAATCGAAGGCTGTCAAATCCGAAGACCCTTAAGACTGCAGTTCTTCAAATTTGAATGATTATATTTCTCCCTTCCTCACCGAGTGAGGCACGCCTACCCCGAAAGGGAAATGGCTTAATGGTATAATAAATTGCAACATCTTGAAACTGAATATATGTCGATGATAATGTTTTGTAGAGTATTGCAGTTTGAAAGATTTGCAATTTGAATTTGATATAGATTTAACTTTGGAAAGTCAAGTTAAATTTGAAGTCTTCAAATTGCAAAGCTTCTGAATTTTCACACGATGAAATTTTTAAATCTTCTAAGCGTCCGAATTTTAAACAGTTTCAAATTAAGGAGATTAGATTGAAAAATTATTCGAATTATTGATAAATACAAACTGCATTCTTTATTGAATCATTTATTATTCGTAAAAATCTTAATTCATATTATTCGTTATTTGAATCATTTAATTTTAATTTTTTCAAACGGTTTTCATTAATCGATTTTGATTTTTGCAAATTCTGAAGAAGAATCCAACTTTAGAAAGTGACAATTTCGATACAATAGATAGAAATAATCGCAATTTTCGGAAAATTTTAATATTACAGAGTTTCTATACAACTGATGTAGCATAACAAACGAGAGGAAACTTTTCTGATGAAAATATTCTAGGCAGTAATTACTAAGCACAACATGGAATCTCAAACTGTGTATCAAAAATATATGTATATCTTTAAATACGAATTAGATAAAGACTAATTGTAAAAATTATATTTAAAGTTAACTAATCTCCATTCAACTTGATGACTGAGTTCTTGCTTCAAGATTTAGTATAAAATAACTAATTGTCACTGAAAAACTACTGAAATTGCTGTCCAATTTCAAATGAAGAAATTAAATTTAGACTGAATAAAAATCAAAATTCCTCGATCCAAAATTAAATCTATACAATCTAACATTTTTTTACTAATTCAGTTAGTAAAACTTGACATTTGGCTGAAAATTAATTCAATTGTAAGTGAAGAAATCAGTGACTAACTCAGTAATTTTTAACTAATTCACGTATAGAAAGAACGTATTTATTTCTCATTTATTGGTTTATCGTCCGTAAAAAAAAATTTAAATAGAAGCTCTTGACTTTAAGACTTAATCTGTAATACCTCGAAATTTGAGAGTTGTAAAACTTTAGATTCAACCTCATCTACTTTTGATATTCTTCCGCCTTCAAGTAATTCAAATTTAAAGACTTGCGAAAAACAATTGAAAAAAAATTGATGAAAAACAGATATCTTGCGACGAAAATCTAAATGCTCAAAAACAAAACTGAAGATTTTTACAGTTATACTGGGGTGTGTATTATCGGTTTTAAAAACACTTTTTTATATATATCACAGAAAAAATTAACATTGAATCAAGAAAATATCGGAATGAATACAGATGATACAATATTTTCATGATCCAATAAAATTTATCTCATCTGAAGAAACTTCACTTAAATTAAAAAAAAAATCAAGTTTTCTCAATCGAGTACACATTCTTGAGACAAGAAATATTTTCTTAGGTCAAGAAAATATTGTTTCGTCCGTATTCGTAACGATATTTTCTTTATTCAATATTAATTCCGTTTCCGTGTATAAAAAGCGTAGTAAACGTCCATTAATCTATTATGTCTTAATAAAAAGTTCTAGTTCTAGATTCATGGTGAAATAGATGTTCGACTTGTAGATGGCGCTGATATAGTTAGGTAGTTGTTCCAAAAATCACAACTCTAAACAAAATAGTGTTCATATGATTTTAAGAATCAAAATAATATTACTGTTGATGTAATTTCAAATAAAAAAACATTATTTTCAATTAGAATACTACCACTACTTACCAATTTTTGAAAAATGGTTGATTTTTAATCAATCGTGGCTTATTATTTTATCGGGGAAAATGTTCTCAACAACTCTATGTTTCCAATTTTGAAAGCAATTTTTCGTATGACTGAAATCTTTAAAACATTTTTTTTTTACATTTTTAAACAAGTAACTATATTTGAAGATTATTTACCTATTTTCGAAATTGGAAACAGTATAGTTGTAGGAAATTTTTTCTCCGCAAAAGTAAGCCCTAATTCATTATAATCCAACCATTCAGAGAAAATTGATAAAAAGCGACAGTAAGAAGAAATTCAATTACAAAAAATATGATTAAAATTATTATTTTTTGTAAGTTTCAGACTTTATTCATTAAAAAAAATGTTTTTTCTTGCATAAGACATACTTGATAATATCATTTCAATTATTAAAATCATAGAAAACTTTTTTTTTTAAAGACCTGATATTTAAAATGACAACTACCTTACAGGAGCAAACATATCTGCTGGAAAGAAATGCTTGTCTGTTGCTTGCTCTTTGCATGCACACGGAAAGAAATTTAGGTCAGCTATTGCGTTCGGTGTAGTGGAGCAACACAACCACGATTTTAAGGCGACAGCAGCGCTATTTTTCGTGCAGCGGCGGCTTTAAAATGTGGTACAACGTTGCTCCCTTATATCTGGGAACACTGCTGTCCCAAACAAGGAAACGTAAACGTGCTACAGTAGTCGATCTGACTTCTACATTTCTATGCTCTGAATGAAAAAGAGAATCGTCTTCCCTCTGAAAGAGAGGACAGTCTTACTGTGTTCTGGGTCTGTTGTTGTCCCAAAAGTTTGGCGCGTCGTTCGCCCCTCTGTGGGCTCGCAGCCTTTTCAAAATAAGAGAGTAAGACGTCTTGAACACAGGGCGCGCCGGCGCTCGCGTGTTTAGCTCAGCAGTGGTACGTATAAGTACCGCAGTCGCCCCAAATTTATTTCCGTGCAATTACACTGGGACTGCGATTTACCGGGGGTTTCGGGGGTACGTCAATGGCCTTCACGATGAATCGGAGTTCTCCGAATCGTTCTTCTCCTTCTTGCTTCAAATGCGTGGCAACTCGCAGACTTCTCCGGCGGACTCCGCTAGAGACAGCACATTGCAGGCTGCCTCTAGCGGAATCCGCTGGAGAAATCTGCGAGTTACCACGCTGAGTTTACCCTAGCCTGAGTTACCTCGCTCGCACTGGCTGTTGCCCTGCTTAACCCATTATCCGTAACGTTTTCTTACTTCCAGTTTTTCTGATTTAATCCTTTTTCTTTGAAATTAGCCATAGAGACCAAAGACTTTCGAATTTTTTAATTCTTTGGACCATTTGTTACGCGATTTGATATCGTCAGATTCTTGGCGCGAGATAAACGCGACTTACAAAAAATCGCACGGTAGTAGGAATATAGTTGACAGGGCCGCTTAATATATTGGCGGATACAGCGGCGTGATACGGCCGTGAAGTTGGTGTCTCATTGGTTTTACAGTAGGTTGAGGGTGGAGGATGGTTTGGCGGTGGACGCGCTCGGCTAGGACCGTCGGTTATTGATGAACCGTATCCCACCCTTCTGTCCAGTTCCAGTCACTCTTCGCTTCGAACGTCATGGCCGTTTGTCCGGTGTCGTTCGTTCAAGTATAGGTGGATAGGATAGAATAGGATAGGACAGGTCAGAAGGCATTCTGCTCGATGGTATACATTATAGATTATACGACATACGTCGAGCTTATGACTGCACTGAAGCGTGTGCGTGCATTGGTTAAGGGCCGTATGTATAGCAGTGTTAGGGCTTACATCCGCGTTTATAAGATCACCGGCTGCGTCGAATTAACTTCACGTGATTAATTGTATCTCTTATCTACCGATAGGGTGATGTTTGACGAACTTAGGAGAATAATCAACAAAATAGTTGAATTTTCAACCAACAAATATTTTTTACGTAAAGAGATGAGTATTCAACATAAAAATAGAGTTTTTAAGCTAAAAAGTCGAATGTTTCAGAAAACAGTTGACTTTGAAACACAAAAACATAAATTTTTAACAAAAAAGTTAATTTTCGACGAAACAAAAATCAGTTTTAACCAAACAGTTACATTTGCAACCAAATATTTGAACTTAAAAGCAAAAGAAACACATTTTTTCAAATAGTGGAACTTTTAACCAAATAGTTTAATTTTCAACCTACAAAGATGAATTTTCAAACAAATGGTCAAATTTTCAATAAACAAAGATTAAACTTCAAACGAAAATAGTTCATTTTTCAACCAAATAATTACACTTTTTAGATAAAAAGACGAATTTTTGAGAAGACAATTCAATGAAACAAAATAGTTGAATTTTTCATCAAATAGCTGATTTTCAACTAAAGAGATGAATTTTTAACTAAAATGAGGAGTCTTCAACAAAGAATGCATTTTTAACAAAGTAGCTTAATTTCCAACAAATAGTTCAATTAATTCAACTTTCAGCCAAGCTGAAAGATAAATTCTCAACGAAAATTGCAATAGCTGATGTTTAAACCAAGAAAGATTTTAATTTAAATAAAAAACGGTTGAATTCAACCAGAAGAGATGACTTTTCAACAAAATAGTGGAATACTCACCCAAAATCGATTCATTTTCAACCAGTTTGCAATTTTAACCAAAAAATATATCATTTGTACTAAAATAGCTGAATTTTCAATTTAAAGACAAATTTTGAACAAAATAGTTTAATTTTTGACAAAAAAATGGTTAACAAAATAATTTAATTTTTAATCAAATTAAAACCCCTAAAATATAATAGTAGACTTTTCAACAAAAAATTATTAACTTTTAACCAAAAAGAGTTGGATTTCCTATGGGGTTCTATTAATTCAGTGCGCTTTCAAGCGAAAAAAAAGATAAAAAGGGGAAGTTTCTTGGAAAAAGAAGAATTCTCTAAAAAAGGGGGAATAGTGATAGGAATATGAAGTCCGCATTCTTAATATATATAATGTTTCATAAATGGAATAAAACTATTTTTAATTTATTATTTTCGACAGTTACTTAAGATGCTTCTTACAGAAATTCCCTTACTTTTGCCATTTTTTCCCCAAATTCCTTGACTTTCCTTGATTTACAGGTTTTTGCTGACCTGCGACCACCCTGAATATAAGAAAGTGATGCATTTTTGATTCTGTGAAATCTCTGATTCGTGAAAAAAATAAAATGTAATGAAAGTTAACTAATTTCATCAAATAGGGGATGAAACTTTAGAATTTTTAGATATTCGGGGTTTAAAACTGTCGACCCTCGAACTGGAAGATTTAATTAGCTTCGACTTGAATTCTGTGTAACAGATATTCAAAAAAATCAATATCTTCCATAAATACTACATCGAATAAAATACATCACTGATTCAGTGAGATATTTTTGAATATGATATAGTATCTCTGCAATAATCGAGCAGAGAGATATCATCTTCCAATAACCCAGTTGAATACCAGCATGTTTTCGCTTTGCGAATCAGATATCTCAAAAATGGACAGACCGAAATCATACTCCACTGCCTTATGGGTCACCGATTCATCTATATATCATAAAGACACGTAAATCCCGTACGATACCTCACAGTTAATTTTATCATGCCAAATTGTCAATACCAATAATCCGCATAAATTGATATGCGATTTAGCCATATTTAAATAAGCAAATATTTTATATCAATTAAGAATATTTCAATATTTTATTCCCATTCATTAAATGCCTATATATAAACAAGGATATTTAAAAATCATCTTTAAAACCAGCTGAAAAGTGTCAAGTTTTAAGACATTAAATATGTTGTAGGCATATAATGAAGCTCAAAATTATTCGTTCTGTAACCTGATTCATAAAATCGATAAAAAAAGGCAAAAATGATTATTTACAAAAATGTCGGAAAATAAAGAAGCTATGTTTATAATCCTAAAGTTTAAAGACAAGTAAAGGAAAATCACTATAACCACTGTCACTTTCTATATGAATCTAATTCTGAATAGCAAAAATTCTTAATTTACAAAATAGTCGTAACATTTCCCCGAAGAATGCTTGACACAGAACGAGAAGTAACAAAAGTAACAAAAGGTACTTGGCAAAAAATTGGTTTCAGCCAAATAAATTGTTTTGTTAGACCAACCACTTTTTTGGTAATCACAAACAATGTTTTGTAAAACGAACAAAGACTGCTCAACAAAATTAGTGACTTTATTTTTTTTCAGTGAAAATTCATTGCAAATATCAATGGTTATTATCGATTTTATAAATCGAGTTACAGACTGATTAATATTTAGCTTTACTGTAGATCTAAATCGCCTTCGAATTTGAAAAAAAATTACTATTCTTTGATGTGACCGAACTTGAACCGAATGTGAATGCTTTGAAATGGGTATGTGCTTTTGAGTTTTAATCGTCAAAATTACCTCCTTCAATGGTACTCAAAAAATACTCAAATATTCCAATTTTTTTCACATTCATTAAAAATCGCTGATTGAAAATAAGATATAAACCCGATATCTAAAAACCAGCGGACTACCATTTATGGACACCCTCGAAAATGGTTCGCCGTACTCAAAATAATCGTCCGACTTCGTTATTAATCTTGAAAAATGATCGGAGCCAGTTTAATAAATCAAGCCGCAGTAAAATCGTTAGTCGAACGGAGAGAAGGGATGTTGGACGTAGCTATTCGATATCATGACGTATGTACATCAAAACTCGTTGTGGTTCAGTTTCGAGACTCAATCGTAATCAATCAAAAACGGTGTATTTATTCGCGTGGTTTAATTCAGTTGATATGATTATTCGACAGTTCTATGGAAAAAGGCTTGAAAAAAGGTTTGAATCTGGCTTTTCCTATTCCGTTTAATAGATATTAGAATAGTTTTTCGACTATTATTGGATAATTTCGGTACGATCTGCCCATTTATGAACAAATAATTCACAAAAATGGTTAATTAATATGTAAAAAGGCATATGCTATCGAAATTACAATGTATTTCTACGTGAAAAGGCAGTAAGTGAAATTATAATGAGTTTAATTAATAATACTAATAATAATAATCTTCAAATTAATTCATTCGCTTTGTCCTCACATTGAAGCTCCTAATTAGTATGTTTCCGCTCGCTTTTCGAGCGGGTTTTGTCTCGCGACTTTTTCTGTCATGTGAATGTGACAGCATTTTGATTGACAGCAATTTGACAGCAGTTTGACATCTTATACAATTTTCTTCAATATGAAATTGTTCTCCTTACATGGAAATTTAGACGGCAGTTTAGATTAAAATGATTGAATTTTAAGTTCTCTAAATTTGAATTAGTATAAATTGTACTAATTCATTCAGTACAATTAATTTTAATGGATGAATCAGTTATTTTCAGAAGTTTACTAATTTTAACAGTAAAAATACCGTAACTGAAGTTAATCAGTTATACCGTTACTGCAGTGAATCAATTATAGACTTAGAATAAATTTATAGAGGAGCAATTTTTTAATTAAGCTTTTGTTTATACTTCAATATTATTTATAATATTAAAGTGTATTTTGAAATTTTCATTTTAATAAATGAATAAGAAATTATTATATGTGTGAACAAATTTTAAACTTTAAACAATTTCACATTTGAAAATGGTGCACAAATATATTTGGAACATAAACTCTTAAAATTCACTGATTTCTTCAATACAACTATAACTAATCAATCAGTTATATTACTGCAGGTATATACATATAACTGATTCAATTAGTAATTTTCGTTTTACTAATACAATCAATACAATTCTACTAACTGTCAGTGACTCAATTCTAGCTACAGCAATTAGTAGAATTTAACTGACAATCAGTTATATTTTACTAATTCAAATTTAGAGAGAAAGATCCTAATCTAAGAATGCTTCAGTTTTCAAACGAAGTTTTTAATGGTTTAATTTTCAATCCTGAAGTTTGAATTCATTGATTTAAAAATTTTACAATTCGAAAGCATATCATTTTTGAAGTTTTTAGAATAATTAAACTAAAAAAGTTCAGAACATTTAAAATTCTTCAATTTTGAACGGTGAAAATGAAAGTGAATTTTTTTACAGATATCAGATATTTTTAGTAAAAAGATCTATTTAATCACTTTGAATGTCACTTTTGAGGCCTTGAAACTAAAATGTTTTCTTGAACAGCTTGAATTCGAAAATAACTGGTTTCAATTTTCTTAATTTTTGGAGGTTTCCAATTTCGAATTTCAGAATGTTGTAGTTTTTTAATTTAAACATTAGAAATGTCGGAATTGCAAACTGTTTACTTTAAATTCTAGTCAGTTTTAAATTTAATAATTTTAGATTTAAATATTCTGAATTGCTTGGTTTAAATTTTAAACGTACAAAATTGTCAGCTTATTAACTTCTTGGAAATCGTAGAATATCAAATTGAAAGACTTGATAGTTGCAAAATTTTCACTTTCAAGGATTTGTAATTAAAATTTTATGATTTTAATGCCTCCAGAATAAATTCAAAACAATGAAAACTTGGGAAAAATAATTTTTTAAATACAAACCTTAAAAATTAGAAGATTTCAGAACCAGGCATTGGAAATTGAATCACTTTTTATTTGAATATGTTCAATAATACATTAGAAATTTCAAACTGAACTTTAAAAAAAAACAATTTCGAATTGAAAGTCTTAAAATTGTGTTTTTAATTTTTTTTATATTTCATTTTTAACAGTAAAAATGATAGTGAATTTATTTGTTGAACTTAGAAAAATTTGTCTACTCAATTTTGATTTTTTGTATCATGTAATCAAAAATTTTTAATTCTAATCTGTGAATATTCCATTCTTAACATTTTTTAAATTAATGTATAGAATTCCTGAAAATAAAACAAGAATCCAACGACCAAATTTGGACAACCACCGTTGTTGTTGCTTCGCTGTTCCCACCTGCTCTAACTTTTCTTACCTTGATAGGGGTGCTGTATGAGCACCGAAATGTTGGTAAATATTATAAATGCTTTCATATTCTGATTTGATAATAATAAAAATAAAAAAGACGGAAGAAATAAAAAGAGAAGGTAGGGGATTTGGTTGGTTGCCTTCTCATTTTTCCTTTCACTTTTTTATTTTTGTCTAAAGCAACATATTTTTTTTTGTTTTTAAAAATTACAATAGGAGCATTTTATGGTGGTTATCTAAATTTGGTCGCTGGATTCTTGTTCTGTTTTCAGGAATTCTATACATTAACTTGGATTATGGACTTTGAATACGATTTTGAATTTGATTGTAATCTAATTTAAAATTCCTTAATTTTAATTTTTGAAATTGTCCTATTTTTGAAATTTTAATCTGAAATCATTCATTTTCGAAATTCTTACATTCAAAATAAAATTGTTCAATTTTGAACACATTGAATTAGAAATTATAAAATTTTAACTCCTTTTTAATAAATTTGTCTAAGTTACAACATTTTAGTCTGAGATTTTTCAATTTTGAGAGCTTTTGATTACAAATTTTTAAATTTTAAACACTTTTAATTTCAAATTATTCAATTTTAAACGATTTTATATTGAAATGATACCAGTTCAATTCCTTCTCATTCCATTCGAAATATTATTCTTTTTTTAAAATTTGACCTGATCTAAATTGTTTGATTTGGAACTTTTACAATGCAAAATTGCTCAATATATTTGTTTAAAATTTCTAACGCTTTTAATTCGAAATTACTAATTACTGTTTCAACAAATGTTTAAAACTGATATTAAAAAATTGGTTTAATAATGAATTTTTAAATTGTTTATATTTTTGTTATGACATAAAAATCTAGAGACGTGAATTTACTGCTGTAATTATAATCGTATTTTCAGTAGAACTCGATGCCGGGAGTTTCGGCTACTTCTACGGAAAAAGACAGTAAGTGGTAGATGCTGCCTTCTTGCGTAGAAGACTGCCTCGAATTCAGGTGCTAGTTTCCTAGATTGTGTAGTTACTGCCGATTTTTTGCAGATGCTGCTTTTACACTTTGAAATAATTTAAATAAATGATTTCCACAGATTGATAGATCTCTCTTAAACGATTTCAGCAATATAAAAAACTCATTTTTCGATTTTTCGTAGTTACTGCCTTTTTGCGTAGAAGCGTGCGTGCATAAATGTGAATATGTATGCAGGTTTATTCATTCACTAGTCAACTATACAACAGATTTAGCTCCTAGAGTTTCACACACGGCCACATTGTGAGAGAAGTTGAATCCACGACGATCATTTACGAACAAGAAGAGCCAGTAGGCAGCTTTGCTTGAATCGCCTTTGTTTATCTTCCCTGCAGACTGAACAGGTTCGTAGGGACTAGGACAAGGGACCGCAGAAAGCTGTGGAAACGAGACTGGTGAATACAGGTCCATTTCCGGAGTTGAGATGCGCCTGTACTCAGTTTAAAACGGCTATTCGACGCTATCGCGACCAGTCCAGCGAATAACTTCTTGCCAACGTGTTGCTGGCACTGTGCCATCCACACTCGGTTTAGTTACGAATACACATTACACACTGACCCAACGCCCGATGCTTATTCGCACTGTCGCACGTGACCGGAAATAGAAGTAGGCGTCATTAGTTGATCGCAACAATATATTTATTTTGTTCAAATACCACGAGTTTCTGGATACCTCTTTACCTTTTTGTACAGTTACGAGGTCTCTCCGAAAAGTATCAGACCTTGTACCAGGAGTAAGAGTTAATTCTGGTCAATGGCGATTATATCCCCCTCAAAGTATTCCCCTTTGGAAGCCACAACCTTCTTCCAGCGATCCTCACACTTTCGGAAGAACTCCTTAAAGTCACATATCGGAATTGCTAACAGCTCCTTGGTCGCATTCTGTATTATTTCATCTACGTCTTCAAATCGTTTTCCTTTTAGAGTATACTTCAATTTGGGAAACAGTCAGGAATCACAGAGAGCCAGGTCAGGACTGTATGGAGGCTGCCGAAGTTGTGTAAGGCCATATTTCACCAGAAATTGCTGAATGAGCTGCGATGAATGGGCAGATGCGTTGTCGTACTAAACCGGAGTACAGAATTATGGGGGCAGACTTGCGTCTAGTTAGGGCATTTTCTAGATCGTCTCATCATCTAAAGAGTCTTTGAAATCATTTCACCCTGAACCATCTAAAATAGATTTTCACAAGACTAGCGCTAGGTTAGCTCGTCAGGATTAGCGCTAGATTAGCTTGTCCAGACTAGCGCTTGACCACATGTATAAGAAAATTTCACTTCTACTCAGCGCCATAATAGACCATTCTTGGCAGAGCCACATTAGCGGTCAGGGCAGTCTATCCTGGTCCCGAATAGTTCCCCCATAATTTTCTACACGGGAAGGACCCAGTCGCCACTTTTTCACAAATCAGGTTGTTTTCTCCTTACTGCGTCACGTAATCGATTCAAAACTTCTTGGTATACCTTCTTTTTGTTTGGAGCATATTCATAGTATCAGAAATTGTCGGTACGACTAGCACGAGTACTGTTAAAAATCTCTGCTGACACACTTTAAAATTCAAAATATTTCATGTCATTGACAAAGATTTAAGGGGATTTTAAAATAATATAACATAATTCAAAAGATTTCCTGTAATTTCAAAAGATTCAAAGGATCTTGAAAAATATGAAGGACTTTAAAAATATTAGAGATATCAAAAAGTTTCAAATTATTTCGAAGTATTTTCAAAATTTCAAGGGATTCTAAGGGATTCCATTAATTAATTAATTAAAAAGAATTCAAGGAATTTCAAAGGATTTTAAAGGATTCCGTGGGATATCAGAATATTTTCAAAAGAATTCGAAGAACTTCAAATGTATCAAGAAATTTCAAAAAAAACTTAAGGGATTACAAACATTTCAAGGAACCTGAAAGGATTACATGGGATTTCATGGAACTGAAAACAAAATTAAGAGATTTACCAGGATTGCAAAGGTTTTAAGGAATTTCGAAAGAATACAAAAAAATTAAAAAAAGCACGAGTTTCAAACGTTTTAAAGGATTTTTAAATATTTTCGGGGGCTTCATGGGATATCAAAAAATTTCAAAAGAATTCAAGAGACTTGAGAGGTTTCAAGGAATTTCAAGAGAATACAATTTACTTAAAAAGATTTTCAGGGATTTCAAAATTTAATTCAACAACTTAAGTTTCGATTAAATCAAAATTCAAATTCCTCCTCAAAGTCCCAAATTTTGGCTGCTTATGCTTTTTGGAGTTTAAATTTCTGAAATTGCTAAGAACTTCGATATTAAGATTTTAAAATATTTTTAGAAATTTCAAGGGACTGAAGTCCCTGAAGTCACTTTTGAATGATCCTGAAATATTTGCAACATGTTTTTTCTACTCACTGCACCCTTGAATAAGAATTAATTCTTGTTGAACTCACCTGAAACAAAAAAGGAAAAATCGGTGTTAGTCAAGAGAATCTTATATTATAAATAGTTTTTTTCAGCCATAATACCTATTGCTAAAACGTTAATTTGAATCAACTATAGGGACGGGGGATGTAATAAATATTGAAACATGGAAAGGTGATCTCAAAAAAGGGATGAATGGTTTAAAAAACTTGAATCTTGAAAGTTATTTCCTTTTCGGAAATGTATAAAATCGAAGTCGGAGTAATGAGAGAAATCGAAATGCGAAAATCCATCTACGCTCAATTATCTCCCGTGCTCCATCAAGCAAGTCGCTTGAAATTCAAAGTGGATTGTTCTCAGGGATGAAATCTAGAGCATCGATGTTACCCTCGAACCTACCCTCTGTACTTCGCCAAAGAGTGCACTCGATTTTCGTGTTTCACGAATTCAGTTCATCCATAGAGCATTTACATATCTACCTCTCTGTAAATGCATCAAATGGAGAAAGTGTCGCTACCGCAGTAAAATCTCTGCAGCGAAAACGACAATTTTATTACGGTCCAATGATAATTGACAGAACAGCAAACACACTGTAGCCAATCAAAATTCAATTAACTAATCCCATTGTCCTCCACGATTTCCTCGTAATCTTGTTCCAACGTTCAGTCAAAAAAAATATCAAAATTAAGCTTCGGACTCATTTTAGAAATTTAAAAAGTGTCAATAGTAGCAAAATAGATTCATGCATTTTCACAAATATTAAATCTACGGGTTAGATATTTTTCAAATTTGGTTACAATATACATATTAGGGTCGTAAAAGAAGTTATTTTTTTTAAGTCTCATCCCTTCATTTTGTGGCATTTAGTAAACAAAAAATTTTCCTCATTTTTTTTTTAGATTAATAATAATTGTAGAAGTTCTACGAAGACTAAAAATTTCATTTTATAAATAAATTCACTCTCAAATTCGCCAAAACTTACTTCTTAAGACACTATAACGTAACTATAACTATAACTATAACTATAATTTTATGAAATTGTAATAAAAATTATTAGCGTAAATTTGATCAAAATTTTACTATACAAGAATAGAAAACAATGCCCTTAAAATAAACATTTTTCCCCTTTAAAAAATTATTTTTACTTTCTTCAAAACGTTTTAAGTGTCGTTTCTGAAATTTATGAAATTAAAATGAAAATTTTAGGCATAAATTATTTAAAAATGTTGCCTATGCAAGTATAGAAAATAATTCTCCTGATAAAAATGTTTAACCATTGAAATTTCATTTTATTTAATCTATTTTCCCAAACTTCTCTAGTAATCCGTTGGAATCCCTTGAAATCGTTTGAATATATTTAATATCCTAGAAACCTTTTTAAAATCCTGTGAAATTTTCTGAAATCCTATGAAATTCTTTAAAATGTTGAAATGTCGTTAAATTTCTTGGATTTGTTTTAAATATCCGAAACTGCTAAACATTCTACACAATCCCTAGTAGTAGTAGTAGTATACCATTAAGCCATTTCCCTTTCAGGGTAAACTACTTTTTCACAGAAGTCGACTAAAACCCTGTAAAGCATCTTGAAATCTGTAAAATCTTTCAAAATTTCTTAAAAAATGAAGCAATTTTTGAAAACCTGCAATTTTTAATATCCCTTAAATCTTGTGAAATACCTAGAAATCTTTTGAAATCCCGTACAACATCTTAAAGTGTCTAATATCTTTTAAAATTCCTTTAAATTGTTCAAATCTTTGAAAGAACCTGAGACCCAATAAAATCTTTAAAATTCCTTGAAATCACTAGAAGTCTCTTGAAATTTCATTTTATTTTATTTACTCCCTACAGTTCTCTTAAAATTCTTTAAAGTTCCCTAAAATCCCTTGAAATTTTTGAAATCTCTTTCTTATAAAATTCTTAAAATCCCGTAAATTATTTTTTTGAATCTTGTTTTTCACTTATTTCGAGATTTATGATACTCTTCAAATTTCCTCAAAAAATGTTAAAACTTTGTAATCTTTTAAAATCAGATGCATTTTATTGAAATCTCTTAAAATCCAATGAAATGGGATTTTGAAATCTCTTGGAAACTTTTAAAAGTTACTACGAAATTCTTGGATCATCCTCCCCAAAAAAATAGATTTTAATAACTCTTCAACGAATAAAAGAACAATAAATTAATTGGTATGACTGAATTCACAGTAATTTCCGAAATTTTTCAGATTTTTTTCCCGTCTTTCTATCACACGCCGAAGCAGAGATGGGCGCTCAATATTTAAACAATGGGACAGGTCCATATATTTAATTTAAAAAATTTTTGCTCATACCATCATTTTAGTACAACTTCAAAGAATAAGTATGTCAATCTTGACACCTTTATGTCTTTTTCAGAAAGAGTTACATCAATTCAAAGTGAACAAATTAAATGATCATCCCAATTTGCATAAATTTAAACAATTTATTGATCATTTGAGATATACTTGTATTCATCAAGTAGGAAAGTATAGTTTCTTGCAGGAATTTGTTCTCTAACACTAATTCGCGCAATGAAAAATGACTATTTGTTGTAACGCGATAAAATGACTTCTGACAAAAGCTCTGTTTTCTTGCAAATTATTAACTTTAGAGGAACAGTGTTCATTACAAAAATGTGTATTTCAGTTGGTACTTTCAAAATAGTGTTACTTTTTTGTCATTCATAAAATAATTTTTTGGGTATTGATACAAGTATTTGCCGTCACTTATTTTACACGTTAATTGACTTTGTGCAATAAATATTAATCGGAGGGAAAAAATGTCTGAACAAGTATTGTTTTTCATGAGCTTATCTAACAAGAGAAGAAAAAGAATTTCAAAAATTTCAAATTTTGAATGATTAATGTAACGTTTATAAAAAAAAATAATTATTTGCGAATATCTCGAGAACGCCACATTTGCCAGAGTTTTGCTACACAGTTTTGGATTCTGGAATCATTTTACATAAGAATAAAAAAAAATCGAATGGACCTCGCCGATCCGACGGAAATGGGGTTGGCGTCTGGACTAACATGCATTTCATTCAGCTTCGCGCTTGGGTGCATTGGCAACTTGCTGCTTTTGGCAACCAACCAAGAAATAGGACGGACCTGGAATCTTGTTACCTGTCTCGTACAACTCCAAGTTACTTTGTTTTCTAAGGATTTATCACTCAATCGGATTACAGTGAACATTCGTAATTTCTCTGCTTTTAACATCATCTTCATGTCTACTTCACATGAACAAGACGCACGTTTTCTTACTAGTTACTTAGTTATTTAAGTAAAATGAGATGAAAATGAAAAAATACTTATACATATCGCCTTATTAATTCGAAATAATTTAGCACTTCCAATAAAGTTGCCAACCCTTTGACGAGTTTAAAACATTTTCGGGTACAGGGGAGGTATTGTGTAATTTTTTCACTTTCATTTCCACTTCTACTTTTCCGAAATTCACGTTGGTTTTTCTTTTTAACTGTTGTGACTTTTCAAATGATATGTAATAATAATATAATAAACAAAAAGCAACGATCGAACGCCGCTTGATAACACAATATTTTTTCCCTTTCCTATGGATATTTATGTCATAAACATCAGGACATCAAGGGTGAAATATATCGTATTCCTTTCTCTAACATGCCATGCAAAGTAGCACCATTTCCGCTTTAGAAGGACGTTTCCAGCCGCAACTGCTTATCCGGCAAACAAAAGAACCCGTAAAGATAGCGAGCGGCATCGCCAGGACTATTTTCAGTGTCCGACAAGCCTTCGAAAAAAATAAGAAGAGAAAGAAGCACTCTATTTTAAATTTTAAATTTCGGCAAAAACTTTCCGCGTCACAATTTCCTGACAGCATTAAGAAATGGAATACAAATTAAAAAGGGCTTTTTCAAGAACCAAAGAAACTTAAATAAAAGTATATAGAGCTGCTACAAAATAAAAGTGAAAATTTTCATTTGTCAATATATTTTCGGATTGTAAGAGGTTGAAACCTAAATTATGACTCCTAGCCATAAGTGACCTATGTAATAATAAAGCTGAGGAAAGACGGGTGGTATTATAAAGATGAAATTCTACCATTTTTGAATTAAACTAAACGAATTTTGGAATTTTTCTTTTTTCTCTCGAAAATGAGAAACTAGCTATGTTGGAAAACATACGGAAAGCTTCATCTTAAGAGTAGACGAAAGTGCTATCAGAATCAAACTAACCATCCCTAGCAGGCTGGGAGGAGAAAGAATATATGGACCGAGAAGCGGGAGCAATTTATCTAAACGGCAGCTTCCTGAGGGCACTCCACCCAAAAGCGGAGTCCATGCGGAATATTACTATCTGCTCATCCCTCCATTGACTTTTGGTGCTTTGATTCTTTTCCCAAGGATACTCCCACATCTATCACACTTATTAAACTCGTTTCCCTTAACCCCTGCAACTCTCCTTTACACCCCTTAACACATGCAACCCTCCTTACCAAACCTGTCCGTTAACCCCTTCAACCCTCCTCACATCCCCTGTCACTTAACTCCTGCAACCCTTCTTACAAGTAAAAAGCCTGGCCTAAGGAGCGTAAAAGGGTAAAAAGTCGTAGTTTAAAAAAACGTGATCAAGAAAACGTAAACAGAAGCGGCCTAAATAGGACATGAACAGATAAAAAGGCACAATTTTACATGCAACATTATCAATGAATAAATATGAACTGTAAGATAAAATAAAAATAAAATGAATGTTCTTTCATGAAATAAAATTATATCTTTTCAATGGATGACGATAGTAATCCACGAGCAGGTTGTATGAGAAGAAGTTAAGGAAAATATTAACATCTATTATAAAAGAGAAGGTCAAAATATGCAAAATGATAAACTGTACATCGGACGATCCCCCTTTCCAGGAAAAATAAAATAACTTTTAAAGGGGGTCTCTTTCCAATTTTTTTAACAATATCAATTATTTGTATATACTTCTAATAGCAACCGGTAAAACAAATGTACGAGTAATATGATACAATATTGTACTCTATGTACTACCCTAATAAAAAACATTGACCCTATGTGCCATATTACCACATTACCCCATGTCCAACATTACCCCGTGTGCCACATTACCCAATGTTGCACATTATCCCGTGTGTCATATAACCGAAAATATACTTCCCTAGCCAAAAACATAGACCCCATGTGTCACATTGCCTCATGTACCACGTCAACCCATATGTGACCGTTTATTAATGTTCAATTTTGTCACAGACCAAAGTCTCTCAAATTTATGATGATTTTTCTAGCCAGAAGAGAATTTTGATATCTTGACAATATCCACCAACATTTCGAAAAATGAAAGAAGAAATATTTCACATTTTTATGTATGTCGAGAGAGAGAATGCGGACTGGATACAAAATATCCCCATGGCCCCATGCCACTCACTCTCAACATTCCCTATGCAAAATTCAGCGCGCAATAACTTCAATAAGTAGCTATTTTTAATAAGAAATTCCGAAGGTGATTCTGCGAATTTTCAGAAATTCTCGTTCTTTCTCAACCTCTCGATTCTTTTCCGGAATAGTTAACTAAGAAAAACAACTTTTTAAAGAAATAAGAAAAAAAGTCTCAAATTGTTCTGTAATTATCAGCTTCTCTCTAATTGCAACTCGCCAAATTAATAGAAATTCTTAGTAATTAAATTAGTAGCTCGGGTAAAAGCGTACGCCAAAAAAAAAACAGTTTCTCTTTTTTTATGCACCTCCAAATTTTGTTAGGTTCTCAAAAAAGTTATTTATTTACTTAAAATTTGTTTTAATACTAAGACCACCCCCTGACGTTTTTCATAAAAATAACAAACTCTTCAAGGAATACAAGTACATTATTAATTTTTAATTTTAAACACCCTGAGCCTCTTCCATGGTTCCTCGAAAACTACCCCCTACAACTGGAATAAGGATTTGGAGATTGAATATTTTTATTTCAATTGCTTGTTTATTGTTTAAGCAATTTCCTTTTATTTAAATCTGATTTTTTAATGAAAAAAAGCTATAGAGAAGCTAGAATGCTTTGGCCTAATTTATGAATGTGAAGAGTGAATTTTTTTTATTTTAGTTGTCTATTTATTGTTTAAAAATTTTATAATCCTTTAAATGCAACTTTTCACAGGCAAAAGTTAGCAACCCGTTTTTTTGTCCTACTTTTGCAAAAAGTTTAATTACTTTATACCAATTTTCATATTTTTTAACCTACTGATAATTGTTGAAAGAATTTTCATTTGTTCAAGACAATTATTATCTTACAATATCTAAACTAATGGTATTTTCTGAATGCTAAGGCTTTTAAAGTGATCATAATAACGAATGTGATTAGAAATGGTGTTCACATTTATTAATTAGGTCGTAGCATTCCAAAAATACTATGAATTTCCGATATTATAAAATAATCATTTTTTTAAACAAATAAAAATTGTTGCAATAATTAGAAGTAGGTTAAAAATCTCAGAATTAGTAGCAAGTAATGGAACTTATTACGAAAGTAGCACACAAAAACTTTTCTCTAGCTTTTGCCTGCCAACAGTTGCACTTAAAGAATTATAAATTGTTTAAACAAGAAAGACAATTATAATGAAAAAACATCATTCTGCACATTCATAAATTAGGTCCTTTGGAAAAACTTCAAAAGTTTCAGAAAAAAAACTTCAAAGGCCGCAAAAAAGTTCGAAAATTTGGTTTTTTGGAACTTTCCAAATTCAATTCATTGACGCATTCCTGGACATCTCAATCAGTGAAAATTGATTGAAAAATCAGTAGAACTATTCACTGACATTACAGTTACTTTATTTACTGAGGAATCAGTGACAAACTACTGGAATTTCACTCTATACACACTAAATCCCAAGCTTTTAAATTATGATGCAAAGTTGGATCAATTCATTACAGTGGCAAAAGCTATATAAACATTTACGAAAGAAGATGTGAATGTAGTTGTAATTTTCAATGTAGTAGTTACGTAGTTGTCAACTGTTTTTTCCACTGTAACGAATGAATACAATTTTGCATCAAAATTTGACGCTTTGGGATTTACTGTGTGGTTACTGATTTCTCAGTAATTTTCCACTGATTGAGGTAACCAGAAGTACATCATTTGTAATTTAAAAAAAAACCTGCCAATCTTCCCGATATTTTTGTGCAAATTTTACAGAAAATTCCAGTAAGAATTGAGGATGTTCTCTAATTTATATAAATTTCTGTAAAATTCACATTTTTTTCTCCTGAAAGGACGCAGGTACACCTATAGCCCCCCTAGTAATAAAAAATGTTTTGCTCATTTCACGAGTAGTTAATTTTTATGAAAGAGATGATTCGAATAAATTACGTAAATCGAGCATGCATAAACTGTTCTGCTTCGGGAGCGAGTGGTTTAGAATGCTCAATATACAATACGTTCGATTAGCTATCGGCAATGGGGTAATTGAACCAGTTAAAATTATATTTGCCGAAATAATGGGAATTACTATAGAAGTCTGGTTTCGACAAAAAGCTGGCTTTAAATTAATAAATATTAATTTTATGTTAGAGAGAAATTTAATTAAAAATTTTCTATTGATGTGGAAGAATGGAACTTGGAGAATATCAGAGGTGAGCTTTGATTCCAAAATTCGATGGTTGAAACTTTTATTGAATATAATCTTGGGAAATGAGGCGATCGATTTTATGAAGCAGTGTAAAATAAAAATAGCGGTTGCGCGCGACCTGAAAAGTGACTTTTCTGTTATAAAAGGAGTCAATCTCCCCTATCCTTCCCTCCTTTCCCTTATTCCAGGAACCACTCACGTTTTGCGTATGACTTTCAGCTTTTCGTCTCGCCGCTACTCCGAGAAATGGAAACCATTTGCTGAAAAGGCGGATCGACTTCTAATCTTGTCAAATAGAAATTCATGATATTAGGGCTTTTTAAGTGAGCTATTAATTAAGTTTGCAGCTTTGAAAAGTTAGATAAAATTTATATAGTTTGATTTAAAATTCTAGTTTATGAGTTAGTTCTTAATGTATTTCTAAAAATGTAAGTTCAAGAATCAACGCACGTTTCAACTGTTAGTCTAACAATTTAACAAAGGAGAATACAAAATTAATTTTTTTATAAAAAAATACATTCACAATTTTGAATATTCAAACGCCTATGCAATATACCTCAAATGATATGCTTATATACAATTATAAATCGAGATTTGGAATGGGTATCGAATTCTGAAGAGAATTCCTTCAACCTACAGAACTGCTTCAGCACAATCTTCGCATTCTGTTACAGAGAGGAAATTGGATTTTCTCTTTACGTTGATGTTCATTTGATTAATTTAATGCAGCATTTTGGTTTCAAGTTAACGAACAAATTATTACAGCCCTCATACGTGTAAATCTAAATTTCAGACAATTATGAAATTTCATTGTAATCAATTTCCCTGCTGTGTTCATAAGGCATTTCAATGCATCAATGAACAGTATTAATGCATTTTTAACCGCAAATGCTAGCACGTAACAAAAAAATGCATACAACATAAAACTGCATTCAAAATTCCATAATTTGAAATTGTTCAAATTCCATGTTTCAAACCTAAATTATAAATTGCAGAAACATTTTTAATAATAATTTCACGTAGTAAAAAGTGATATTTAAAGGGACGGGATAGACTTTTCAAGTGAAAATGCATGAGATTTGAAATCGAAGAAAAAATTTCATACTACGAAACGTTCAAAATTGAATGATTCCAAACTTCTTATGAAACTGGACAGTTTTTGAGTTAGAAATGTGAACATAAAACGTTTTTATATTAAAATCTTCAAGAGTTAAATTATTTTAATTTAAATCGTTTCAAATTTACAATTGTCACATTGTGCCGTATACTGTAAAAATGCAGTACTCAGAAATTTTAACCACTCACAATTGCAAACATTATTCCACTATTGAGGCTTCCAATTTGAAATAGTTAAGCTTTAAACTGTTTGAATTTGACACTCAGAAAAAATGTATATGTTCAATTTAACCAAATTTTAGTTGCTTTTTTGTTTGTTAAATTCACCCGATTATTCAATCTGCAGTTTTCGTTCAATCCAAAAAAATTGAGAGTGTAATCTCGCTAAATCTAAATTAGCGAAAAGTCGCTAATTTGCATCCATAACATTTTTTATTTAAAAATTTAGTGAGAAGTTGAAAAGTACTAAATGAAATAATTACATGACATGTATAACCAAACCAATTTTGGTTGATTCAACAAAATATTTCAGTTGCCAACAACTACCAAAATATTTGGTAAAAAAAAATGTAGTTGGGTCAACAAAATATTTTGTTGTCCATATGATCCAATTTGAAAATGAATTACTAACAATCAAGAGAGTTAAAAAGAAACATTTTTTAATCATGCATTTAAAATTTATTTTAACTCTGATGCCTCTGAAAGTAAAAACTTTTCGGAATATGTGTTATAAACTGAATAATTTTAAATTTGAAAATTCTGCGAATTGAACATTCCAAGCTCAAAGTCTCAGAGCTTTAAAACCTGAAAACTTGAAAAGACTCAAAATTTGTTTGTATTTCAAATCAGACTCATTAAAAATTGCATAATTTCATGTGATATCTCAAGTGATTTATTTACCAACAAACATTGAAAAAACTCACAGTAATTTCCCCGTTTATTCCGGTCTCAAATAATTCCCGATTATTTCCCGACGACATGGTTAAAATTCTACCTTACAACACATTTACTTTTTGTACATAAATCCTTCTAACAAATTAATCTGAAGAGATTTTTTCTATTTTTGTTCATGTTACTGGCACTCGAATTGTTAAAGAAGTCAAAGGACGATCGGTCGACTTCTGGGTTGTATTCGCTTCAAAAGGGAAACGCTAAAGCTAAAAGGTGGACATCGAAGAGATGAAAGGAGCGCTCTTCGACTCGGATGTCGTGCACAAAACCCGTTCACTTTATTAGGTGGACAACGAATCCTTTTTTTTTCTTTTTCTTAATCAAACATTTTCTATCCTTACCGTCCCATTATCCAGAAAGGATGGTGTAGCTATAGTGCTATACCATGGATTATCCACGAAATGGCCTTGTTGTCCATTTGGGAGCCTTTCCTATCGCTCTTCACCTATAAGATGTTCCACCTCATTTCTCCCTCCATCTCCTTGTTTCCCAACTGACACTGAGAAACATTAAGAGCTCGTTAAGAGCACTGCGACGAGTGCTCGACAAAGTCAATTATCGAGACCAATCCAGATCGATCCCTTTCTTCTTCCTTATATATACGTATAAGCCTTGCATTTCACCCCCTTCGTAAACACATGCGGAGGAATTATTTTGTACACAAAATTACTTTGCAAACATTTTCCTTACGATGATTATATCCTATCGCCCTATGACTTGAAAAACAATTATCTCGTTTGCTGCACAAAAGAGTTCTCTGTATATATTTTCTCGATTCAAGAGAATTCCCATTATAAATGTATTGTTTGAATTAGAAGGTCTTTTTATTAAGAAAACATTCACGGTGAACTTCAACCAATTTCAACCTAAGAGTCATTTTTTTTATAAAATCACGAAAATATAGTAAGGACTTTTTTGAGCCTATTCTATATGTGCAATACATTTATTTTTTGATATGTAACAATTTTGAAAAATGTTCACACTGGAATTTAAGAATTTATGATAACATGAGAATAACAACTGGATAAGGACCAAAAATAAAATTATTTCTATACTACATAATGGAAAATTTCCTTTAAATTATAGAAGCATCTGGCGATTATTTACAATGTTTCAGAGATGTGACAGAATTTTTTGTTTTATAATGTTCTGTGTGTTTAGAGCGGAAAAACCAAATGGAACGTATCCAGTTGTCATTCTCATAATTTTAAAATTAATTTTTTTGATTGGAAGGAAAAGCTATTTTTACATATTCTTAATATCTATAGATAAATAGCATCCTGAATTACTTTGAATCGTTAAAAATTTCAAAAAACTTGTCCATATCCAGCTGTCATTATCATGTCTTCAAGTATTTTAAGCACAGCATTAAAATTTTTTCTGAATTCCTTTTTCAAAAACCTCCATTTTGCAATATTTGAATATTTTTTTGGTATTTGCAAATTCTACAACAATAGTTGTTTGTTAATTTCGTAACTTCGACATTTAGGTTCAAGATTTTCTCGATCAGTATATAAATTAATAATCTATTCTATGGCAATTACCCAAAAAAAACTTCATAAACAATGGTTAGATTACCATAAAATTTTCCAAAAATATAATTAACATGAATTTGTGCAGTCCTTTTCAAAATTAAACATTCACAGTTGCTTCAAGATTCGACAAATTCTAAGTCCAATCGCTACAAATAAATTCAGAAATAAAAGTTGAGTTCACCAATAATCATCAATTATTATCGAGGGGGAACCATTTATCGAGGGGACAGTTAATTTCTAACATAAAACTTCAAATATTTTTTTTTTAGTAGAAGTCATTAAATGAATCTCAATTAAGGTAGTGTCGTGCCAAAAATCATATTTCTGTAAAAATATAGTTTTTTCTCTGAGTTTAAGAATAAAAATAATATTACTGATAATGTGATTTGAAATAAAAAACACGATTTACAATAAAGACGTTTTGAAACTTAGAAAAACATTGATTTTAACAACGTTTTCTGCACTTGAATTTTTTCTTGCTATCGCTTCTTGCCAATGTTTCAAAAATGGTTCAATTTTCATAATTGATTACTTATTTTTCCAGGAAAAACATTCTCTACAACTCTACTGTTTTCAGTTTTGAAAATAAAATTTTTTATGATTGAAATCGCTAAAACAATTGAGAACAAAAATTGTAACCAATAACTATATTTGAAGATTAATTTACTTATTTTCAAAACTGGAAACAGTTTACTTATACGGAAGGGTTTCCCCGAAAAATAAGCCGAAATTTATTAAAATTCAACAATTTTTTAAAAATTGGTAAGAAAATACAGTAAGAAAAAATTTGATTACAAAAACTGTTGTTAAAATAATTATTTTTCGTAACTTTGAAACTTTTTTCATAAAAAGTCATGTTTTTTTCTTTCATATAAGACATGACTGATAATTAGATTGAGACCTAATTTTCGGCAAACTACCTTATAGGTACTTATAAGGTAGGTAATTCTAAATAATTCAAAAACACATCCTCACCAAAGGACTTTTTTATATGTAACAATCTTTTCCGATTACGCCAAAGAACTCCAAAAAAAGTCCAAAAACTTTCATTTTCTCAAAAACTTCCCCCTCTATTTTTTCAGAAGTGGGTGACTTCTTTTAATCAAACTTTTTTCCCCTCCTATTTAGCAATTAATAATCTAGAAATAAAATTCTCCGTTTTTAATTAAATTGAGAAATAAGACTTTATATCTTTCTGTCTACTAAAAATCGGCCAAATGTGGCATGATTCTTTTTGCTGTGCCACCCTTCAATATTGGTGACCTTACCCTAATTGTCTGAAACGATAAAAAAGTAAAATGACACTTTAATGGAAAAAAAATTCTTATTCAAAAAAGGTTTCCCTTAAGAAAGTTTAATTGGAGAAAGTTTCACTTAAGAAATTCTATAGATTCTTAAGAAATGAAACAATCTTTTAACTTTTTTGCTCATATTTTCCCTTTTACGAGATTTTGAGTCACATAGAAAAGCCATAAGTCTGACTGAATATAAGAGAAGATTGTGACCTACAGAAGGAGGCATATCTCTAGAAAGGATGAAAAGAGGGTGGTAAAAGTACGAGGTCCTGGCTCTAAAGGAAGAGTGGAATAAAGAAAGAGGGTGCAAAGTAGCACCTGCTGAATCGAATGAATGCATTGATACGAGAAGCTCCCTGGTACCGATGATCTATATGCCCATAGCAGGCAGGACGAAATAAATAAATAATATTAAGGTGAAAAATAAGGCTAAGAAAGAGTAAAGTCACGCCTCTGTCTCGCGGGCCCCGCTTCTCACACCCTCAGTGATTTCCCTCGCGTGAAGATGGATCTCTCCTCGTTTGTCGAGCACTCAACGTTCGTCGATCTATCGGCAATATGTCGGATATCAAAGAGAATGAACGAAAGGGAAAATATCGAATATTTATGGAAGCTACAAAATGCAAGAAGGGGCAGCAAGCAAAAGTACCTAGAAAAAGAGGGTCCGCAGAGTAAGCGGCGAAACAAATGATTCATGTCCTCAAGATAAATATAAGAAAAATAAGAAATACAGAAATAGGAAAAATGACGGACGAGAATTTCGACCCTACCTCCCACTGTCAACTTTTATCTTACCCTCTTTTATACTTATGAAGCTTATCAAAAATGTATGGTAGGCTTCACTTCGTCTTACACTACGGGTAAGAACCTGATTCCCTCTGGACTTAATTATTCACGCTCGGGTTATAGTTATTATTAATCTCATCACTGGATTGCGAACTCTATCAAAACTTGGTTAAAGGTTTCTCTCAACTTCCGCAGATTTTCTGAGGGAGATTTCTTCTGCAATTGACTTGAGACTTTTTTAAGACTCGACTCACTGAATTTGTAATTCCGATATGTCATTAAAATTTAGATCACGAGACTGATATTGTATAATATAATAATAATAATAATAATAAGGGTATATATATATATATATATATATATATATAAGGGGATAATAAAAGGCGTAGGGATGTGGCGACCCCATCGCCCGAGAGCTCCGGCTCTTGCAGTCAGCCACGTTGCTTTGGGCTAACTCCCCAATGCAATGAATTATGCGGTTACGACACCAGTATCGCGCAGTGCCACCCACAATAGGCCTCTCTCGGATGGAGGCCATGGTTCAGTTGGGAGTGGCAATAGGACCGAACCGAGGCGACGACCAGGCAATGGCCCCGGACAAACGCGAGAACATCGATTTAAATGGTCAGACCAACTCAGGAGAGACATCCTTACCTGTTGGCAAAGAAGCTCACCGGCGCGAAGAGGATTCATGCAGAGGTTACATGACCGTTGGGTCAATATGCACCCGGAATATGCTCATCAAACGCCTCAGTATTTAAGAGATCAGGTATCCTTTTTGCGAAAAAACGGATATGAAGCTCTTTATCAACAAGAAGAAGAGCAACATCCTCCATCGAACATTCCACCCGTTCCAGCAAGACCACCTTTGCAGATAGCCGATAATGCTAACATGAGAAATAGGAGATCTATCCACCAAAAAGTCTTTCTCAGGATGGACAAATTAGCTGAAGCTAATACTGCTCTCCCCGATTTGCTCCCCGAAGATGTTAATCTCTGGAATCTGAACTGCGTTGTTTACGAGAAGGCGGTGTCCTTGCTTAGCGACAGTAGAAGTAACGAAACTTCAGTACGTCTGAGTAAGACTCGCGAGCGTATTGCACAGCTTCAATTCAAAATTGAAACGGCGAGACGGCATGCATCAAATATTCAGTGCGTGATTAGCTACATAACATTAAATAAAAAATTCACTCCAAAAGTTAGGGCACTTGCTCGAAACTTGAGGAAAGCAAATCACACGCTGAACAAGTGTAAACTGTTGACCATCAAGCAGCACTGGACGCAAAAAATAAGATCTCTTTCAACAGCGAAACAGCGCCTTGAACGGCGAGTAAAGTGGATTCAGGAAAATTCCACCTTTTCTACTCATCCTTCCCGTCTGTTCAATAAAACGTCACGTGCCGTTAAAAATCCGCCTAGTCGAGAAGAGATTCAAGTCTTCTGGGAACAAGTATATGGAGATACTTATCAGCTAAATGAAGACGCTTCAGATATATCACTCTTTCGTAACTTTTGCCAAAGGCAAAGGTTACAAGGTCCAGAGGAAGAGTGTCCACTAATTACTGCTGAAGAAGTGAAGAAAGTTATCGCTAGAACTAAGAACTTTTCAGCGCCCGGGCCAGATAAAATCAACAACTTTTGGTGGAAGAAGTTTACTTCTACGCACCAACATCTAGCTCGTATATTTACTACTTTCTTAAACGGAGAACAACCAGTCCCGCAGTGGCTAGTGGAAGGACGCACGGTATTGATTCCTAAGACTGGAGATTTGTCAAGTCCAAAGAACTACAGGCCCATAGCTTGTTTAAACACCAGCTACAAGCTATTCACTGGCATCCTCAAAGAGAGGATATTAATATCTATCGAGCCGGTATGGAGTGCAATAGTTGAACAACGTGGATGCAAGAGAGGTCTGGCAGGTTGCAGGGAGAACCTGTTAATAGACAGGTGTATCACCCAGGACTCGATCAGGTATCGACGCAATCTGTCCATGGCTTGGATTGACTACCGTAAGGCATTCGATAACACGAACCATGAGCTACTTATTAAGCTCATTGAATGCATGGAGGTGCATCCAAAAATAGTGAGATGCATAAAAGAGCTTATGCACTTGTGGCGGACAAGATTTGTCATAACATCTGACAAAAGACAAGTGACTACAAGCTATATCACATATAAGAGGGGAGTCTTCCAAGGAGACTCTCTAAGTCCCATACTTTTCTGCATCTCCCTCTTGCCTCTATCTATTGTGCTCCGAGGCAAAAGCTCTGGATACCTATGTGGCCCGCCGAACAAAAGAGAACATAAGGTCAACCACCTTTTATACATGGACGACCTTAAACTCTTTGCTTCCTCGAAAGAGGACCTTAACATCCTTGTGGAGGCGGTAAATAGGTACTCTAAAGCGATTGGCATGAGCTTCGGACTGGACAAGTGTGCCTGCGTCCACCTACACCAAGGAAGACTAGAAACTACATCATCGGGTCACGATCAGGATGTTCAACTCATCGGCGGAAATACCATTCAACATCTTGGTATTGGAGAAACATATACATATCTTGGAATACCGCAAGCGGAAACCCATGATGTGCTTGCGTTAAAAACGACCCTTGGAAAAAGGTATCGCCAAATTCTCAGAAAAATTTGGGCTTCCGAATTATCTGGAAAGAATAAGATCCAGGCGACCAATTTGCTGGCCGTTCCTATACTGCTCTACACGTTTGGTGCAGTAAAATGGAACGTCGATGAGTTGAAGCAACTTGACCGAAGCACACGCAAGATGATGACAATCCATCGAAGTCATCATCCTAGATCTTCCGTACCTCGAATATACCTCCCTCGAGATAAAGGGGGTAGAGGCTTGCTGAGCTTAGAGTGTCTTCATCGCAGAACGGTTCTGGCTACAGCCTGCTCAGTTCTAAATAGCACAGATTTTCTTATGCGACTAGTACATCAACATGAAGTCGTCAATGCTGCGGCGTTTCTATATCGTGCCGCAGATAGGGCCGCAGAGGAGCTTGGCCTCCCATTTGATTCCAGCGACACTACACATGGCCTAGCATCACTAACACCTTTGGTGCTCAAAAGTCGTGTACAGGAAGCAGAACATACGCTTCTACTAAGAGAACATGCTGACAAGCCCCTTCATGGTAAATTCTACGGCATTATACGTAGAGAAGAGCTCTCGATGGGTCTGTCCAACATGTTTCTCAAGTCTGCTGGATTAAAATCGGAGACTGAGGGATTTCTATTTGCCTGTCAAAATGGCGTTATAGACACGTTTGTTTACCGCGAGCGCATAATGAATATACCTGTAGGCGATACCAACTGCCGAGCGTGCAAGCAAGAGCCAGAAACACTTGGACATGTTCTCAGTGGATGCTCAAAATATGCACGATACGGGTACATAGAGAGACACAATGCGGCTCTAAAAGTGTTATATTACCATCTGAGGCACTTCTATGGTATTGATCTATTGCCCGTCTTGCCATACGCCCAGGGGGACCTCGAGTCCGTTGTGGAGAATGATCAGTGTAAGATCTACTGGAATTTCTCATTCTCGACCACTCAACGTATCAGTGCTACGAAGCCTGATATTGTCCTCCAAGATCTGAAGAACAAGATCATTTACGTGATTGAATTCTCGGCACCAGCCGATGGTAATATCACGGCAAAGGAGGAAGAAAAACGGGCGAAATATCAAGAACTTCTTTTCGAGCTGAGCAGGCTGTACCAAGGCTTCAAAGTCCATCTTGTAGTTCTCATAATCGGCTGTCTTGGAGGTATGAAAGCTTCATTTATTAGCCAACTCAACAAGATTCCGGCTTGCCAGCGTCAGGCTCATTCCATCGCGAACCGGATGCAAAAGGCTGTTCTTCTGGGATCACTTCATCTGGTCCGTCAACACTGTTCCTCATAACATTCTACAAAGATTGGTAGCTCTAAAAAAGTATCCAGAGGTGAAACTTCATCTCCAACTGTCCCGTCTGCCGCGTAAGATCATCCGCGGCTAGAGACCTGACTCCAAGGAACAGTGTTGCCCGATGTTTTCTCGCGTAAATTTCCCGCTCTTGCTTACCTTCTAGGACAGAAGGAACAGAAGCGGATGACGTACACGTTCCAGTTGCGTCGGGATTGGTTGCTTTTAAAGAACCATGATCGTAGCTTCCGGAGCCTACAACTTCTCATAATGCAAAATATATATATATATATAATATATAATAATATTGATATTGTTTTGCAGTTCGAACTCAAGAAAATGCCACGTACAATGTCCATGTCAGTTAGTTCAAGGTAGCCAAGGACCACACCCTATATAAAACCATGCAAATTTGGTCAGTTTTCGCTTATCTCATCGTTTTTAAAATATTTCAAAATTTTAATTTGTTGTTTTATTTGAAAAACCTTTTTACTGGGTTTGTTCGTGGTGGCCGATGAACAGCCCCTTTTACAAAACCCAGATTTTTTGAGTTTTCGGGTATCTCCCCCTATTTTGAAAATCTTTTACTTGGCTAGTCCGAGGACCCTTTCTAGCTGGAAAACCCTGCAAATGTTGTCCGTTTTCCCCTCTCACCAAATTTTTTTGTTTTAAGTTAGTTATTTCTGACCGTTATCGAGATAATTCAAAATTTTGATTTTTAATTTAATTTTCAAAATCTGTTAACTGGTTTAGTTCGGGGTGGCCGAGAACCATCCCCCTTTACAAACAGCTGAAAATGTTGGCAGTTTTCGCGTATCTTTCGCCGTTTTCAAGATAACTCAATATTTTGAGTTTGTTTTCAATGTTTAAAATTTGTTTACTGGTTTACTTAGGTAAGTATTCATTTGTCCGAAATTTCATTGTTCCCAAATATCATTTTTCCCAAAAAGTACCAGAACCTGATAATGTAGCATACAAATATTTCTAGATTATCTATGCGAAATAATTACGGCCCTGCAAAGGACCTTAATTATTTTAAAGGCTCAAAAAAGGCTGCCTGACATGGACCGTATAGGGTAGCCACTTACGGCCCTTTTTATTCCGAGCGTGACGAAACACTATAAGGGCCTGATAGGATTTACTTATCCGGGCCTTAAATATAATACGGCAATCCTTTCAGGACCAGGTAGTGCCCGGATTTAAATTTCCGCACGGGTCATTGCCAATTTAGTCAAATTCTGTTACTTTTTGGGAGAAATTATTTTCGGCAAACATGAAATTTTGGACACATGGACACATGGTTTAGGAACTACGTATGAAATTGGCTAAAATGCATGTCCAATTTATAATAGGATTCTGTAATTAGTTCTTTGTAATAATCATTTTTTAATTAATATTTAAGTACCAAAAAATTTTGTAACTTCTTGAAATAAACAAATACAAGAGAAAGAGATGGAAGGGGATTTGGAGGTCGCCTTTTTTTCTTTTTTCTTTCTTTGCCCAGGTTTGTAAATAACAAATTTTTGAATCTCATTACATAAATCACAGCTTATTATACCTTTACTAATTTTATGTTAAAAAATTAAACAATTTTTATTTACGACTAAAAGTTGAAGCAGATGAAAATTGAACAATTAAAAAAAATTGAACTATTTCACAACAGTGTTCTTATTTAATAAAGGAAATACTTAACCGATTTTTAAAAATTATATCCGAAGTTTCTAGAAAAAAATTAATTATAATATTAAAGACATTAAAAAACGAAAAGCCCCCCCCCCCCCCTCTCTCTCTCTCTCTGTTCCAAGTATTATTATTTTTACTTCTTCAGTTATTTTAACTCCTGTAGAAATCTATGAATATTATTTTAGTGAAACCTTTTTTTATAATTTGATTCGAATGTGCAATTACAATGCGTATTGCATATCAAAGGGTTGACAAAGAACTCGAGGAATAGAAATTTCTCTATATCTAATTTCGAGAGTAAAATTCCAACTCTGAAGTATGAATAAAGTCTTTTTAGAGTAGCTCGGGAAAATGATAGCTCTCAATTTTCAAAGGACAGAAGAGAATATCCACTCGGACACTAAATACGTGATGAAGATTGAAGCACCCCTTGATATATTGCGATTTAATCAACAAATTGAGGAACCAATTTTGATTTTATTTTTTGTCTGAATTTTTTCCATTTCCATTATATAATGTTCGTTAAATTATATTATTATATATTATGTAACATATTTTTAGGGGGGGAGGGCTTGGAACAAGTCGCTCAAATTAGAAAAATGAGTCACCGAATACATGTTTGGGCAAAGATATTCTTCTTTGGTTTGGGCCGATTTTATAAATTTGTTGTCACCGGAAGCAAATTTCAATAATCTTTAAAATGGTTTATAAATTCAAGAAAAATAGTCACACTGTTTAATATAACTAATTTTAAAAGAAAAATCTGATTGTTCACACTTAAGAAAAAATAGTAGAATCAATCATTGTTTATTTGATATACCCGAATCGGGTAGTGTCACGCCTACCCTTAAAGGGAAATGGCTTAATGGTATACATACATATATTGGTGATATATGTATTTTCTTGCAGTTTTTTAAAAAAATTGTAATTTTTATTAATCTTCATAATTAATGGCATATTTGGTTCTTAAAAAGATATTTAAAAAACGCAATTAAATTTTCATAAAATATATTGGTAATTAATAGCTTTTTAGAAATAAGAACTAACCAAACAGAATTGCAGAAATTATTTCGAAGAACAAAGTAAGTCGTTAATTGAATAAAAATAACAATTTATCCAGAAGCAAAAGGAAAAACACCAAATATCTAATATTAATTAAAAAATTACAAATTATCTCTTTTCTCTAAAGTACACTTAGATTTTTGTTTTAAAATGTGTTATATTTAATAATGTGACTAGTTTTTTCTTCAAAATATATAGAAAATTTTTACATATTGAATTTTTGGTTATATGTCTCTATTGAACATCCTTAATTAAGATAATTTGACCTAGTTTGCACTAACGTATGCTTTTTTATAGGACATAGTAGATAACATCATTATTTTCGTCTAAAATTGGCAAACTATGTGGAGTAAAGATAAATGTTAATTTACGTCTGGATGCCTTCGGAATAATTTGTCCCTGGACCAAAAATATTCATGAATTCGCATTGTACAACTGTTGCTACCTTAATAAAAAAATTAATTTGTTTTCTTCATTAAAAAAACTTAGACGAGGATTTAACAAAATTTTTTACTCATATGAAACAACTGAAAACCACAGGTACACCTCTACCAAAATTGGAATATGCTCGTTTATTTACATAACTACATATCCCATATTTGAAATACTTTAACTATTTGAAATTGAAGAATTTAAAATTCAGCAATTGGAAAATGCAAACAATATTTATTTTTAAACATTAGTCTTTATTTTTTTTGTTTAGAAAAAATTACAGTGTGTACCAAATTACAGAAAATTAATTTCAATGTTATCTATGAAATCTGTTTAGAACTAATATTTGACATTTCTAGCTAAGAGCTTGAAGAATTTGTCTTTTTCTTTATAGTATTTCATATTGGTTACGGTCAAATTTTTTGCCTTTAAAAAAATGGGAAAAATTATGGATTTATTATGCTGAGGAATTTTGTTGCGAAAATTTTCTAGCAGTAATTGTCAAAACTTGTAAAAAATGTACCCACCTGAGGTTAGAAAGTAAGTTAAGTGAAGCTTTATTGTGTATTTTATTCTATTTTTTTATACACATTAATGATTGTATAAAACTAATTTTCCGATCAAGTAGGAAAAATAATTAACATGTTCATGACGGGATTTCAGTTCCTTTTAAATTACCAAAACTTAAGTAATTGTCATTCTCACATAATTTCCCAATAACAAAACCAGCACTGGACAAGATGCCTAACTCAGAAATATTGAATCTTTCGGTATCTTTTGACAATGAAGAGGAGACAGTGTGTAACTTTGTAAAACCAGCTCGTAATTGGCGAGAAATTGCCGTCAACGAATCTCAAAATTTGTTTTCGCATCTTTTTCAAAACCAACTTACGTTTACACGAAACGCGATATCGAGTTGAAGATTTGGGAAACTAAATTATGAAGAACTAAGAAAAGCGAGTCTCGTCCTAAATTTTTATGATTATAAAAAAATAAATTTTTGTAAAGAAATTTTGTTGTTGCTTTTTTTATAATTATAAAAATGTAGGGCCCGACCCGCGTTTTTTAGTGCTTCATATTTTGTTTGTCAAATTTTTAACTCGATATCGCGCTTCGTGTGAACGTAAGTTGGTTTTGAAAAAAATGTAAAAAATTTTTTTGAGGTTACGCTCACATGGCCTTAATAACTGGGGAATTATTGAGCGCCGTTGTTGAGGCTCTTAGAAGTAGAAAATCTGGAAAATGTCTCGAAATTTGTGTAGAAGAAGAAAAAGTTCCTCGTAAGCTCTTGGATGACAAACCAAATTGATTGATCTTTCATCATAGCGACCCATTGATGTTTCGATTTATCTGAAGGAATGATAATATCTACGTTTGTTAATTTTCTCTAAATAAAAACGTGAATTTGACTGATTATGTGTAACTTGCCTGAAGTCATTAGAAAATAATCTCTTCTCTATAAATGTCTATTTCCTGTAATTGAAATTGTGGCTCTTCTGTAAGGGTTACAGGAATGTTTAATGGATCATTTGTAATCCTATGCCGTCCTGATACCCGGAAAAATAAAAAGAAAGCTCTATCGGATTTTATTCTTCTAGTTCATTATTTTCTAAAAAATGACTCATTAAAAGATGTATACCCAGGAAGGGATTTGGCTTAATGGTATAATAATAGTTTCCTTCAATATAAACTCTGGCTCTGCTGTTAGGGTTACGGGGATGTTTCGCGGCTCATTTAGTTTCATCATTTTAAAAACGTTGAAAATCACATGATTTCTAATTGGAAGGTTCACAAATTAATGAATTCAAACTTGGAGCGTTAAAAATTAACAAATTCCAAATATTGCATCATGCTTTTTAAGATTCACTCATTTAAATCTAAAGCGCAAAATTAATAACTTGAAAATCAATGATAAACTATTCCAAGCAAGGGGAAGAACTTCATGTTGCTTCGAGTGATAAGAAAATAATTTTTTGTCCGACCTCCCTCGAAAACGCGCCATTGCATGCACGTGAGGCAGGCGTAATGTGGCCGCTTCCAGCCCAGTGACGTTCGCACATGCGCACTC
>CAKNYM010052708.1:279788-387222 GCA_932195095.1 Andricus curvator | reverse complement strand
TTGTCAAGTACACCAAACATCCTCTATCTGCTTAACATGCTTGTTTTCAAGAAGGGTAAGACAAAAAGTATGGTGTGTGTCAAGGGCGCACGGCTATTTTGCCTCGTGCGACTGCCGACCTCGCTTCGCTCGGGCGGCAAGTTCACACTCATCAAAATAGCCTTCTTTACGCCCTTGATACACAATATACTATTATAAGAAGTCAAACTGATGTTTACTAGTAAACTGTCACATTGCCATATGGCATTAAAAGTCGCGAGTGTGGAAAAAGTGAATGAATCTGAAGATTATTACTATTATTATTAATCGAGTTTTTTCTATTATGTATAGGAGTTGAATGAAAAATTACGCAACCTTCCGGTTTACTAGTACGAGAAAAAGCTACAATCCAGTTTTATCCACTTCGCTCTCTAGAAAAGTGATTAACGACGCAGGCAACGGGGTCCAAGTTTTCGTACAACCGGCGCACGTAGCGGCTTGGAAAAAATTGCATCTGGTGGTTTTCGATAGGTTGTGCCACCACATCAGTAATAGAATATGTTTCTCACATGCCGTCATTTTTCGTGCTTTTTTCATGAAGAGTGAAAGGACAAGAGGTCAGGGGTGATGTAAGCGAACGCGGAATCCGTGCGAGCAACGAAACAGTCTGATCAGATTTCAATGGACGTATTTCAATCGAGGTCAGTGCATTCGAATATCCTGCAGCATGTCGATAGATCGATGTTTTATATCGTATGGGTGCACCTTCATCCTCGAACATTTGCACGCAGTCTGCTCGAAATAAAGGGGAAAAAGATTTGTAAATAACGGCACGACGAATCGGATCAAAGAGTGGATTCCCGTTTCCACCGCAGCGCAGTACGTAAAACTGGTTTTAAAATACGTCAAATAATATAGAGCAAATCATTTTTCGTATAACAGGAACCACAGCAGTTCAGTAGTTCAATTTTAGGTAAAAAGGGGAACTTTTGTCCAAAAAAGGAGATTAAAGGACGTTTCATTTATTATTATAAACTTTTTATATCATATAGGTATCTCGTGAATATTGACAGAAACAGCCCTCTAACACTAGCGCTTTTCCTTAGCCAGTTTTCTGTAATTTTTGTCTTTAAACAATTTTCTTTTAGCCAGATTTGAAACATCTGTTGAACACTTCAGAACTTGCTACTGATAAGCAACAGAATTGAAAAATGCGCATGTTTTAATTTTTTTAAATCATTTTTATCAGTAGATAGATTTTGATTCATTATGATAGTTATGATCATTTTTTCTAATGTATTCTTTTCAGCACATAACCCTGAGTTGTGCAAAGTATTTGTATAAGAATGCTAGAAAGATATAATTTGAAAAATACATAATAATGTATTTTTAAGAGTTTAAAGCTGTTAGATGTTCAAAACATATTTTAATGTCAGCTAAGGAAAGACCGTGTAAAAAACATGAACTAAATTAATTATTATTGACAAAAAAAAGAATTATGAAGATAACAATTTCTTTAAATACGCAGTTTGCTAACATGTAAAAATATGTAACTCCAAACTGATTATACTTTATTATATGGTCCTAATATACGCCGTTTTACGTATTTTATGAAATAATTGTAAATCATTAAAAATTAGTAAAAATTCCTGTTGATTTGCCGTAGGCTTCACAATCTTCCCTCTATTTCCTTATTTTCTCATTTTTCTTGTTTTCTACTTAATTGCGAACTAAATTAAGAGAAGCTGTATTATTTGGTTGACAATTTAATTATTTTCGTGAAAATTCAACAATTTTGATGAAAAGTCGCCCTTTTTTGGTTTAAAATTCAACAATTTTGGGATTGAAAATTAACGTTTTTGTTGAAAATTCATATTTCCAATTAGAAAATTCAACTGTTTTGTAGAAAATTCGTCTTTTTTGCTTGTACATTCAACAATTCGGTGAAAAAGGCAACTATTTTCATCTAAAGTCGTCGTGGATGAATTTAATTGTTTTTGATTTAAAATTTAAATATTTGTTGGTTGAAGATTCCACTGCTTGTTTAAAAGTTAAACTACTTTGTAAACGTTTATTTTTTGGTTGAAGATTCATCATTTTAGTTGGAAATTGATCTCTTTTTGGTTGACAATTGCTTCTTTTTTTATTTGAAAATTCAACTATTTATTTAAAAATTAATTAATTTTGTTAAAAATGCAATATTTTCGCTTGAAATTTAATATATATTTAATATTAGTAACAACATTAATTTTACTTAAAAGAATTTATTCCTCTATTTGGTAAAAATAGTGTTTTTAGAGCATTTTGGCCTGTGAAGCCTGTTGCTGTATCACCAAAAATTGAAAGAGAATCAGTTTCAGAGAGCTTTGTTCTCTAACGTCTTGAATTTCGGTTTTTGATTCTTAAAAAATAAATTGAAACCATATAAGGAAGGGGGCAGATTTGGTCAAAATTCTCGATTTAAGGTGTTTCAGGGGACTTTTCAAATTTAAGGGGAGGGCCATACACGTCAGGAATATCAGAATCTGCAAATGGTCGTTTGATTTTAATTAAACTTGGTGAAATTATAGTGCTATATAAGAGACATTTTGGACTCAATGGATTTTTTTAAATTTTCGAAATATTGTGAGTTACGCCATATTGAATTTTTGGGTTGAATTTGTTTGAATTATCGATACTTCTGGAACCGATAATTGAATTTTGTTGAAATTTGAAGGTATTAGGGATGAAATTATACATTTTTGAACTATACAATTTTTAATACAAAATGTTGAAATTTTGCCTACAAAAAGTACCATATTGAATTTTTGGGTTGAACTTTTTGAATTATCGATACTTCTAGAACCGATAATTGAATTTTGTTGAAATTTGAAGGTATTAGAGATGAAATTATACATTTTTGAACTATACATTTTTTAATCAAAAATGTTGAAAAGTTGCCTAAAAAAAGTACAAACAAATTTTTTATTCAATTTATCATGAAATACTCCCCTTTTAATTTTTTTTCTAAATTATGATATAAAGATTCATGATAAAATTACCTTTCATTAGAAAACAAAATTATGGAGACTCTTCTGGTTCCCGAGATATCGTCATTTTAGTGAGACCATTCGCTGCATTACGCTGTCAGTGTCGCCACTCAAAATCGATAGAAGCTGCAAATTTTGTTTTATCTTCTTGGAATTTTTTTTTATGCTGAGCGTGGCTTGCGTTTAATACTTAGAGGTACATAAAATGAAAAAAATTGTTGACTTGTAATGATAATTGTTATAAACAAGATCTATTAACAAACACTGAATATTATAGATTGCTTATTTGTAAAGGATATTTCGGCATTAATATTACTTATTTTTATCGAAAAAGTAATACTTGATCACAAAAATATGTTTGCCGATATTATTTTTTAATTTTAGAAGCAAATTCCCAGTGTGGACATTTGAAGTAAAAAAAAATGTTATCCCTTAATTGCCCCTAAATTATATTTCCAGTAAAGTTTAGTGTTAAAAATATATTATTCGATATTATTTATAAATTTTAGGAACAAATTATATAAACGAATGTTAACGGTAGACATTTACAGGCATAACATCATTTTAATGCTAACACTGGCTGACAATTGTTTGTATAATTTGTTTATAAAATTAACAAATAATACTAAATGATAAACTTTCCTTTCTAAATTCTTATAAATCTCACTGGCAACATAAATTAAGTATAATTGAGCGATAAACTTTTTTTTTTTGCTACAAATGTCCATACTGGGAATTGGTTTACATAATTTGTTTCTAAAATTAACAAATAAAATCGAGAGACATCTTTTTGTGATCAAGAATCACTTTTTCGATAAAAATAAGTAATATAAATGTCGAAATATCCTTAACAAATAAACAATTTATAATATTCATTGTTTGTTAATAGAACTTGTTTATAACAATTATCGTTACAAGTCAACCATTTTTTTTAATTTTATGCACCCCTAAGTATTAAACCCAAGCCTCACTAAAATGACGATATCTCGGCAAGCAGAAGAGTTTCCATGATTTTTTTTAAAATGAAAGGTAATTTTATAAGGAATCTTTGAATCCTCATTTGACAAAAATTAAAAGGGGAGTATTTCACGAAAAATTGCAGATTCTTGCAGATTCTGATATTTCTGACGTGTAATGGCCCGGGAATTAGGTAAAAAATGGGACGGACTGTGATTCCTGGTATTATTATTATACCATTAAGCCATTTCCCTTTCGGGGTAGGCGTGACTTGCTCGGTTGGAAAATAGTAGTGTGTATATGGGTATATAGGTATAAGGTAGGTATGTATATAGGTATGAGGTAGATAGGTATATAAGTGTTAGGTATAGATATTTTAGATTGATCTGGAATTCTCGTGTTATTTATTTAAATGACACGTTTATTCCGCAACACTGCTGCGACCCAGGTTGCTGATCAATCTCTCTAGCGATCACCCCAAGTGAAGAGCCTCACAAAATTGTTATGTATGGTTCTCCACTTGGGCCCATTGGTATCCAAGGTCTTTGTTTCAGGCGTCATTCATTCTACTGTCACTCTGTTTACAAACTATTTGTCGCCACACTTTTCTGTCCTGGCATACTACTCTAGCTTCCTTCACGTCCATGCATTTTTTCATGCAAGCTCTTGTGTTTCTATGGCTTCTTATGTCTCTACGGATTAATGTCTCATTTACAGATTCTAACCATTCTTTCGGCGGTCTACCTCTGGGCATTCTGCCATTTACTTTACCTTTATACACTTATTTGGTCAGTCGTTCATCTTTCATTCTTTCAAGATGTCCGAACCATCTTAACTGATTTCTTTCCCATGTGTCAACTATTGTCTCTTTTGCACCACATTCTTTGAGGATTGTCTCGTTTCGGACTTTGTCCATCAGTGTTTTCCCGCATATTATGCGCAGAGGTTTCATGCCGATCGCGTTAATTTTACTCCTGTCCTTTTCTTGACAGGTCCATGTCTCGCTACCGTATAGTACAGTCGGTACGAATAATGAGTTGAATAAAGGGGAAACATTTTAGCTTATAATAAATTTTAAAAAGCAAAAAAAATGTCAGTCTTTTTTGTAATAAACTAACGAGAATTTTATTTAACGTTACACTGTATAGATAGCCAACACATTTTTCTGACTAAATTGGCAGCACTGAGAATGGATCCGACACTCTTCGAATGAAACCGATAGGTGTCAAAAATATATGGCTCATTTGATATTGAAACTATTAAGATTAAAAAATTAAACGCAGCCTTATGGTATATTGTTTAAACAAAAATATTTAATGGCGAAAAATCTTTACGAACCTTCTTGGCATCATTGTTGTTGTCAGCAGCATGATGTGGTTGAGGACTCATTGCTGCGCCATTACTGACCGCGCCGCTTTGCGATAGAAGTTCGTCGCTTCCTCTCTGAAAAACGAAAAAAAAAAATATTTCATTATGTTCTCTTACTTAATGTAAATACCTACAAATATATGTGATTGTGAATTCTCTTTTGTTAAAGCTTTTTCAACTTTAACGAACCCATTCTCATCACGTGTCTCATGAGAAAAAAAGGTTAAAAGCAAATTTTCAGATCTAATTTAAAAACAATTTTGTTATTAAACATTTTATTGTACCTTGTGTCTTTTTGTCCAAAAATTTGATTGGTTTATTTGTAATGTCATTTTTCACGATTAAAACAAAAACTACACGTCTTACCAAAACATGATATAACAAATTTGTAGCTCTTTCTTGAGTGAACAACTTTCGTCTACTTAGTTCTTTTTAGCTTGTGTCATTTGTCCAAACATTTTATTTTTTTATTTTGCAATGTCAATTTTCACGATTAAAACAAAAACCACGCGTCCTCTAAAAAAATGATTCAGGACAAATTTGTAGATCTTTTTTAAGTGCATAATTTTTGTCTATAAATCTTTTTTTGTGTCTTGCATATTTTGACCGAAAAATTGAATTTTTCATTCTGTTTTGTGGGGTCAAAATTTGAAATTTCGATTGTTAAAAAACATTCAAAAAGTTGTTATAATAATATTGTAGGGCTTTCAAAAAGCAACGTTCTTCTTCTCTTGGCTTT
The DNA here is from genome assembly GCA_932195095.1 of Andricus curvator. Taxonomy (NCBI): domain Eukaryota; kingdom Metazoa; phylum Arthropoda; class Insecta; order Hymenoptera; family Cynipidae; genus Andricus; species Andricus curvator. Next base: position 381,150 of record CAKNYM010052708.1, on the reverse strand, counting down.
TTTTCGTATCGTGCGCTGTTTGGCTTCATATGTTAATTTTCGTTGATTTTTTAGATTTTGAAAATGCTATAACTCTGATGAATTCCGAGTACTACGAATAGCCGTACATAGAAATTTTCAAATATGGAAAAAAATGGTCTCAAAAATTTTGGAAATGCTTTAACTTTTTGAATTGTTATCCAAAATAGCTGGCTAACGACTTGTTTTTTTCTTTTAGGCCTTAAAAAAATGTGCCAAAGCTCAATCCAATCTGATCACTTTTTCGAAAGTTATCGTGCCTACAGACTACAGACAGACACCCTCGTAAAAATCGCTTTTTCTGACTCGGAGGGTCTCAAAACGTGAAGATTTGATGAAAACCGACCAAGTCAAATTTTACATAAATCCAATACCTTCTCATTAGGATGAGAATGTAAAAATTAATGTACCGGAAGTTTCAAAGGTTCAAATAAAGGCAACATTTTTTAAACGTCTTTAGTATTTTTCTATTACTTACTAATTACTTATTATTACTAACTTATTTCATGAATATTTTCTAAATAATTCAAAAAGTTATTTCTAACAGAAAAACAGTAGTATTTTCTTAGTAGCAAATTCGCTACATTGGTACTTAAAGTAAAAATGGAGAAACAATTAATATAAATATACTATGCCATATATTAAAGAAAATGTTCACTTTTTTATTTATATATGAGAAAACAAGGATTTTTAAATGCTTGTTTACAAATATGTGAAAATAAGAATTTTTTATCTATGTGGTTTTGTAAGAGCAATTCTACACCGTGTGTATAATTATAATGAACAGCCTTCAATTAATTTTATAATTTACAAAATTATTCGTTTTCAAAAATCATTTTCGTTCAAAAAAGTTAATTTTTTAAATTCTTGTTCTCGTTTAGTAAACAGTACGGTTCAGAATTCAGAAAAAATTACAATCTAAAGTATATAAACGACTAAAATATGTATAGTTTATAAACTTAGAAGTGTTCTAATTTATAAGTTTATAATTTCCAACTTTAAATTAGATTTTCAAAGTTGGTAATGATCTCACGGTAGTAGTTTACATTTTATATCTTTCCCATTAGACTCTTATAAATACAAACTTCTCAAAGCAAATAAACATACCTATATAAATAAAAATACGTTAAACAATATTATGTAACTTTCGCTCAGATTTTTTCAAAGCTATATCATAATTTGTAATTCTTTCAAGTGTAAATTTGTAATATAATCTCTGAATAACAATAAGGAAAAATTAAAGTTCAGGATTACTAATAAACTTCTTCATAGACAGTTATAATTAGTATAAGTTTTAAGTATAAAATAAGAGAGAGCTTATTTTAAAAAGGAACTTTGATCAAATATTTGAATCATTGTATATTTTTTTAATAAATGTCTAAACTTTTTCAAGTTACAGGATTTTTAAAATTTGCCGTTTCTCTCCTTGACACTGTTCTGTCTCAGCAATTAAGAGAATCTCACTCTTCATGAAATCGCTCCTCGATGGCTTTAACAATAATGTACCAAGCGTTGAAACTTGAAACAATACGTAATTTCGTATACAGGGCGCTCTCGTGAGAAAGGAATTGAGTAATTCATAATCCAGAAAAGATCTCTTCAGGACTGGAGTATCGTTTCGCTCGGCGGAAGTACGACAAGATAGAATGGGAGATCAAAGGACGTCAATCCAGGGGGAGAAATAAATAAATATGTATAAAAGATTGGAAAAGTGGAAAACAGAAGAGAGACATCAAACAAGAAACATCGTGAATGACGGCCACAAGGATATAGAAAGATATGGATTAGTATTTAGTCTTAATTCACTAAAGACTAATTTAAACATATTATTTGAATCGGACATAATTTGCCTCGTTTTTCATTTGTCCAATCATTTTTCTAAGTGAATAGTTATGATTCTCTAATTTCTAGTTCTCAATTAATGAAATATTACTGACAATCAGTTACATTAGATCAATGATTTGTGAAATTAACGACTTCTCTCTAAAATCGAATCAATATTAGAAGATGGTATCTCAACAATTAATATCCAATTTGGATAGTTCATTGTTAATGATCCTATTGTCTGGGCTATGATAAACTTCAATATTAGACTACACTATCTAATTAGCCAAAATCAAGATTGCATCATTTCCTCGTTTGCAACCGATTCTGGAAATTAATATTCTAGAAATTATTGTTCCGACATGAATAAGGTTTCTTATATACCCAGATTACCAGTTACCCAGATATAGAATGAAAAGACCTTTAATACGCAAAGAAGAGGAGTTAAAAATTGTACCTAAAGTCTGACTTACGAGAAAATGAAACCCAAATTTTGCTGTAACAACAAAATTCGGATACTGCTGTAGCAAACATCTCAAGAGTTTTTATCCACTAATACTACAATACTAGTAGATATTACGGTAAAAGTAATATTACAATAAAAGGTACAATAAAAATTAAAGCATCTACGATAAGTATCATCCTCTGGTAAATCTGCAGGCTTTAAAACCAATTTTTCAACCTCTAAGTCTAAGAAAACAGGAGAACGTGTCCGGAGTTATATAGCACGTGGTGGGATTGATACGATGAATCAGGCTATACAAACATAAGCGATCGAAAACATCCCAGTTTGCGACCCTCCGAAGGAGGTTTAACGAAACGAAGACACGTATAGCAGGTTGTCGGGTTGCACCAATAAGCTTTTGTATCTTAGCTTAAAGTCTGATTTCTCGCGTTGACAAGAGGATAGAAACTATTTATTCGGTTCAGTTTTATGCCCGGTCATGCGAAAGAAAAGCATAAAAAACTGGTCAGTAGCTATCTTTTATTTTACGATGGTCGTTTGTTCTTGGAAAACATTCTTTTTCGAAGAGACCCGACAGAAGTGGGTGAGAGGTGGTCGGGCGATGAAGCTTACGCGGTTGACGAAACTCTCGACAAGCAAAGTAAAGAAAAGAGAGAGACAGAAGGAAGAGAAAAGGAGAAAAGAGTTCCGGATGAAGCATCCAGGTGGGCAAGACTCCACGGATTTGCCGAGTGTTACGAGAATCAAGAATAATAGAAAAGATAGGACAAGATGACGTCGAAAGAGGTGAACCAAGCGTATCCCGAGACGCAGTCCATAATCCGAATGTCCGCGGGTAATAAATAAAGCAAGAGTTTGATGGCCGCTCGGGTGGTTCTGCCGGACGGTCGTGGATAAAACCACCACCATCATGCTAGAAAATGCAGGAGTCTGGAACACCGTCTCTCGACCCGTTGATCCAGTATCAACCACTCCAACCCCGACCAACGGGAATCCAGCTTCTGGGTTCTGGCTCTGAACAACACTCGTCTTCTTAATGGACCTTACCAAGAGCCAGACGCTAAAGAAGCAGAAAATATTCAGAACGTTTCTTATATCTTGCAAACGGAATATTGACATCAGAATCCAATCCTCTGACCTCTAACCACTGGATGATCTTCAATTCTTAGGAATATTATTCCACTCGTCTGTCTGGGAATCTAATTGGAATTAATTCTTATCTATAAGAATATAGCATGTCCAATTTTCTTTAAGAACACAAGGTTGGACGCGTGTGTTGGTTATGCTGGGTTATATTTGGGTATCTCGATGTAGTTTATCAAACTGGTTAAGAGTTAAACATCGGAATGTTAAACTTTCTTTACTCGATTCTACATTGCTAGTAACATCCAACCATCTCTGAACAGTAATATTCGATTTCTTTGTTTATATCTTTCATATGGGAGATATCCACCTGTAGTTTCTGGTCCGTGGACTATAAAAAGAAAACCAGCAGATTCCACAAAAAGTTCTCTTTTATGGTAAGTCCTACAGTTTAGAATTGTTCTTAGAAGTTAGTATTTATGAGAAAGATGATGAGGATTGTGTATCACAAGCAGTGCTACACAGCAGAGAGTGAGCAACTACGCAATAAATCTCCGTCGTGCTGAAAGCGGTGAGGTCTGGTATGTATCCGGCTATCTATCCACGATTGTTTTCTCAAGAGGAGGACGCTATCCGGTATACGTGATGATTCTGTAGCTGTGTCTGTACCCACAACTCACTCCGGGATTCAAGATACAGGGGATACAGGGGATGGAGTACCAGTAAAATAATATTAGCTCGAAATAGTCTCTATGATAGGTAGCAGGAGCAAGGTTTATTACCAATGTCTTTGTAAGAAAAAGGGATGACAATCTGCAGATAGTAAAGAACTCAGATGTACCTGTAAAACATTATATCTAAAAATTGCAAGTACAAAATACCCAAGTATGAAAAGGTTGGTGAAGTAAATTGTAAGGGGAAAGTAATAGACGTCAGTTATGGAAAGTCAGACGCTCCTGCTAATGAAGGGCTGATGAAGGGACAAAGTGAGGCGTAAAAATGGTTGAAATCAAAAGGAATCGCACTAATTTAAAAAAAAAACAGAGGGAAAAACCTTTTAAACTAATTTTACTGAAATTATATTAATTTTCAGGATAAAAATCAGAACTCCTGAAATTCATTAATAAAATATTAATAATCAGAATAACAAAAGTAGCTTGCCTCATTGTATATTTTTTTATATCTATGAACGAAAATGAAATCAAAGGTTAGGTGAAAATGGAAAAGCGTGAAAATTCAATCTTTTTTTAACACCCAGTGGATTCGTAACGATTTTATAGCATTCATGTGTGTTGCCCAAAAGGTGTCACACGCGTTTAACAACCATAGTTTAAAAAAATAAAAGAAATTCGCATAGTCCCTCGCGGATTAATTATCGCAGAGCAAATCCATTGCATTTAATACACTATATTCACATTTTTCCTGTAAAAGCTTTCCAGAATTTGAACTAATATGTCTGGTTCAGGGTAGCCGTTTCAATACAAGGACAAAATTCCCGGGCATTTCCCGATTTTTTCCCGATTTGCAAAAATTTTGCACAGCCATTGAAATTAAAAAATTCGATTTTTCAAAGCTGAACATTTTTTCATTCGAAGTAATGAAAACTCAACTGCAAATTAAATGACTCAAAGTGGACTTAATTTAAAACTTATAAAATTGAAGCATACCAAATTTTTAATTCATAAACTCAATACTTTAGACGTATTCTATGGAAGCCTTTTAACACTTCTCAAACAAACAATTAAAAACTAAATCCTGTTAAACTGCAAAATTTAACATTTTTTATAAATTAAAAAGTTGGAAGATTTCTGGTTAAAAAATATAAATCTACGCTATCATTTTCAATGCTCTAAATTGACGAATGAATCAATACATTAAATTGTAGGTGTTGAAAGTTATACCATTTTGAAGAAATTTGTCGTTAGAAATTATAAAAAAAGAACGATTAAAAATGGTTTCAACTAAAATAATGAATCTTCAACTGGAGTAGTTAAATTTTCAGTTAAAAAATTGATTTTCGACCAAAAAAGATGAATTTTCAAAGAATAATGTGATAGTAGATATTTCAGCCGAATTTTTTTTTTATTTTAAATAAAAAAGATGAATTTAATCAAAAAAGACGAATTATCAAAAAAAAAAGAATGAATTGTCAACCAAGAGAATTTGCAACACCAAAATCCAAAATTTCTGTCCAACCAAAAATGGAAACGTTACATTTTCAGTTAAAAAAATGTCTAAAAAAATGAGTTTTCAACAAAGTAGTTAAGCTTTCAACCAACATCATAAATCTCAACTAAAATGATGAATCTTAAACTGAAATAGTTAAATTTTCAGTTAAAAAATTAATTTTTAACGAAAAAAAAAAAAAACGAATTGTCAACCAAGTATTTGAATTGAAACCAAAAAAGATTTTCGTTTACCACGAACTTCAATTTCAAACCTCCCTAATTCTTCCGCGACCAATTTTTCATTTTTCCTGACCACTAGTATTCAAAGCCCTGAATCTTAATCATGTAACATTTTTAGCACAGAATCTTTTATAATCAGAATAAAACAATTTTCAATCAAATTTTCATATTTATGATCAATGACAGTTATCTAAAGTGCCTCTTATGTGAATGACCTTGACTTTCGCAAGATTTTTTCAAAATCCCTGATTTTTCCCTGATGTCCAGGTTTTTCCTGACCTACGGCCTTCTTGTGTTACTATATTACTATAAGGGTGCAATTATCGAAAGTTTTCATAAATTCACATCGACCTCATTAATCGTATTGCGAGTGCATCGATTTGTTTGTATCTGTACTTCATTATTACATCGTAAGTCCGGGTTCTGCAACTCAGGAAGCTTTTACATTGTTAACTACGCATCGTTAGTGGAAAGTGCCTTCCATCGTCAAAGTTTCCAGGAGGAATGAGATTCGGGCTGCGAGGAAGCAGTGGAAGCAGCTCCATCTCAATTTATCGCGACTTCGGTTCATAAAGAACTAAAAAAGAAACTTGCTTTCTTGTCAATCTTTTCCTCCTGCCTCTACAGCTTTTGGAGTCTACACCTCTTTTTCTCTCCTTCTCACATTTTCCTCTTTTCTTTTACTTTCTTTTCATCTTTCACTTTAACATCCTTCCTCACAACACAAGCGAACTATCTTCTCAGCACTCTTTCTTTCTTTCGCTCGCCGCCAAAGTATACTTCAGCGTCGAAGATAATAGGTTTACCGACCAAAGTTTTCGATTATAAATAAAAAAATAAAAAAAGGACGTAATTGCTGAAGTAGGAGCAAACTCTGTGCAGTCGTCCGACTATTCAGCCTTTCGGTGAAAACTGAAAAGTAAATTTGCAGAAAACATTAGCCTCGCTCGAGGCGCAAAGGAGTTCTAGAATCGTGGAACTATCGCTGAAAAGACGAAGAAGCCGAGGATCGCTAGATTGCAAATATTGAAGTTGCTCAAGACGCTATGGTGGCGTGAAAAATCTATTGGATCCAAGTTCAAACATATCGGATCAAGAATTTTCGTATGCGGAATAAATGTCTCGCAGAATCAAGCATAGTTTTTGTAAGTTACTTTTTTACAGGGTGACCGCAAAGCTTCATTGTCGAAGTTCCTTGACTTTCCCCTGATTTTTGTTATTTACCCTGACCATTAATTTTTCAAGAACAAAATTCTGATCTTTTAATATTTCTAATATAGAATCTTTTATAAATGGAATAAAACCATTTCACATTTAAGTTTATTGATTTTTTACTTTTTATTTTCAGGGCTGCCATAGCCTAATTTAATTGAAAAAAGTGACCTATTTAAACCCTGAAAATGAGTCAAAGTGACTAATGTGCATTAATAATGTGACTAATGTTCTTCTAAATTTAAAAGAATATAAAAGAATTCGATTCCTAGAACTTCAACATTAAAACAATTCCAGTAAAATTGGAGTGAATTTACCGGATATTAAGGGAAATGAGAATTCGAGGAAATTCATAAAAATTTAGCGTGAATTAAAGAAAATGCAAGTGAATTGAAAACAATTCAAAAATATTAAAAAATTCATTGAATTTAGTAAGTTCAAAAAATGTAAGGGAATTCAAAACAATTTGATGACATGCCTAAGAATTCAACACGCAGAAAAAAATTCTTTTAAACGTACATGATTTTCAGTTACTGTTTTGAATATGTCAACTTGACAGAAAAGTTCAGTCAATGTGACAGAAAATATCCGCAAATTTATAAAATTACTGAAAATTCTGTAAGATCTGCAGAAAATTCGGTAATTTTTACAGAAAAATTATGCGGTCCCTATTTTAACTAAAAATCCTGTAAGTTCAGAAACAGAAACTAAAAACATCAGAAAAATCCATTGAATTAAGTAGAATTGAGTGAATTTAGCAAAATGAAAGTGAACTGAAAAAAACCAAGAGAATTACAAATAATTCAAAATAATATAAAAGAATTCTGGATAAACTAATAACAATTTCAGGGTGAATTCTAAATGAGTTAAAATGAGTCTCAAAAAATATTTAGAAATCGCTTCCAACCATTGAAACACAATGAAATCCCTTACTTCTTGTGAATCAATTCTTTTATTTGAAACCACCATGTTATGAGCCTATAACGCCCCCTGAAAAGTGAACGTTAGATAGCACTTTACCGAACGGGGTAAGCTCCTGAAAGATTATTAGTTCCGAAAGCCGCCACACTGACAGATTACTAGTTCCACAAATGGACACTGAATAACCATTTTCAAATTTCGCGCCATGCGAGATTACCAATCACAGCCAAGCAGATGACTGCCACGTGAGTCTATGTTTTCACAACCAAAGATATTATAAACATCACGATTCACTTTTCACACGACCCTATAGTCTCATAAAATGCCGATTTCCAATAAAATATCGTACATCACTCGCAGGGTTAGACAGGTACTCACGTGGAGCTCAATGCTCGCAAGGACGACCTGAAAAACAATGGTCTTCGGCCATGGTTTTACGACTCGTCCTGCAAACATTGCTTTCCCCGTAAAGACCTGTCTAACCCTACGTGTGATGTAATATACTGTTAAATCCATTCAAGTATTATAAAATTCCGTAACATTCCATGAAATCTGATATTTACTAACATCCTGAAAAACTTATTAAACATCTTAAAAGGTTTTAAAACCCCTTAAAATCATTGAAATCCTCGGAAATTTTATAAAATTCCTTAGAATCTTTGAAAATACCGTAAGATATTTCAAATCATTTGAAATTCCTTCAAATGATTCAAATCAATTAAAAAAAGTAAAGCTCTTGAAAATTCCTTGAAACCATTTAAAATGCCCTAAAATTAATTAAATCCTTTGCAATTTTTTGAAATCCCTTGAAACTTTTTAAAGCTCTTGAAAATTCCTTATGTGTTTTAAAAATACCCTAAAATCCTTTCAAATCTGTTGAAGAATTTTCGGAACCTTTTTAAATGCCTAAACATATTTCAAATCCTTTAAAATCTTTTGAAATTCCTTTGACACTTGTCAAAGCTCTTGAAAATTCCTTTGGAATTATTAAAAATGCCATAAAATCTTTTGGCATCCCTTGAATTTATTGAAATCTATTAAAAATTCCTTGGAATATTTTAAAATACCCTATAATTATTTCAAATCCTTTGAAATCTTTTGAATTTAAACATTTTAAAGCTTTTGAAGATTCATTGAAATTGTTTCTTTGATTTTCTAAAATCTTAAAAATCTTTTGAAATGCCTTTAGATTATTGAAATCTTTTAAAAATATCAGGAATCTTTTAAAATACTCTAAAATATTACAAAAGAATCAAAGAAAATTCAGAAATACATGTATGTAACCCTTGGGGTTTTTGTTTTAATTTATCGAAAGAAAAGTTACTAATTTCATTTTAAAAATTAACTATAGTGACTGTATCTTAAAAAAATGACAAAAGGTGATTTGAGGAAAAAGCTGACTCTTGCCATCTTTTTTTTAAATGCCTACTGTCCCTGATCAACGAAATTCCCTTACTATTCCCTAATTTCCAGGTTTTCCCTGACCTGCGGCCACCCGGTTTTTAGGATACTTAGTTATAATAACTTTGCGAACGTATTTTGATTTTAGTTACTTAGGAGTTAACTGTCGACTGAATATTCCTAATTTATGAAAGAAGTTTAAACATGAAGGAATTTTGAAACTTACAGACTGAAAATAAAATAATTAATAATAGAAAAAAAGAATGGAGGTGAAAAGTTTCTGCCTCATTGTGACAGTTGAATGGTAATCAGCGTGCAAAATGCATCCTATTTTGTATTCAAAATCTCCAAACTACGAGTAGAATGTCTTTATGGTAACGCGAATTCATGATGACAACCTTCAGTTTCGAAACTTTCCCTTATTGTTCCAGGACTGCTGTGCCAGATTCTACCCGTCTTGAGAAGATTCCAGGCAAGAGGAGGAAATCCCATTTTCAACTTATGTGGATCAAAAAGATCAAATTGCACAGATAGAATCTAAAAATTAGATTCATGATGTAATTTTTTATATTACAGAATTATAACACAATTGACAAACATTAAAGAAAATGTAGAATAAGCATTTTGAGTATTTACATTACAATAAAAGTTCAATTTCAATCCTATTATGGAATAACAAATATTTTCCTTTCTTATTCCAACTAAGTATAAGTAAACTCAGCGTTTATATTTTTTTTATCAGATGCGACTCCTTACATCTGATTCTAGAAGTTTTATTTTACTCTGATGTTCTCAAGTGAAAGAAACTCTCAGAAATTTTTCCATCGATAATAGAAATGGAGTGAGGAAGAAAAAATTAGTTTAAAAAGAAACAAAATTGAAGGTGAGGGTTCAGAAAAAATATAATAAATAATCATGGAAGTTTGTGAAGTTACCAGAAAAATTTCTGGAGTAATTTGGAAGAGGGTAAGGAACAAAGTGAAGATCTCATATGTAAAACGTTGCCTCATGGGATATATATCCCTTATTTCCCTATTGGCTAAGTCGATTTGTCAATGACCATTACCAGTTATCGTTTTATTATACAAAAAGTTTTTCTCGCCCTTTTGATATCAAAGTCCTTCATTCTTACTCAACTAATCAATAATGTTTTCCTTTCAGAAACTTTTCTCATTAAAAAAAAACATACTTCAGAGAATGACAAAGAAAACGAAGTTAAAAATTATAAAAGTTATTAAATTAAAAAACTATTATTTATCATATTTCAGCTAAAACAATAGCTGACGCTGTATGTAATAACAATACTTTTTCATCCTCGATTTAGTAAAAATATCTTTACAAAGAAAATCCCGATAATGCTGACAAGAGAAAGAACTTTGAGCACAAGTCGGTGGAACTTTCTTGAGTTTATAGGACTGCGTAACGAAATGGCAGTAACTTTGAAATGACGAAAAGTGGACGAGTTGAGTAGAAAAAGGATCGGAATAATATTTCATTCAGACAACTCTCTCGTTAGTTAGAGTCCGAAATGGTCAATAAAAATCTCTAGTTTGGAGCTTTCAGTGCCAACCGTTTGATGTTTCAATTATCGTAAAAGTCAAAAGTTAAAAATCAAAACTTAAAAAGTCAAAAGAAAAAGTATAATTTTTCTAAAGCTATCCAATTACTTAGGATTTGAAAACAAAAATGTTAACGTTTTTAATAATATATTCTATCGTTTACGAAAACCGGAACTCTTTTTCGGAAAATTTACTCGACTAAGCCAACAAATTAATAAGGTGAAGTCCAATACATTTGAATTTAAATCAATTCAATGACATTTAGGAGAATTTCAGTAGATTCAAATTGCATTTTAGTAAGCACGAATTAAATTTAAGTAAATTCAAATGGAATTCTAGTAAATATGAATTCATTTGTACTATTTAAATTAAAATTAAATGCTGCTAGTAGATTCGAACTGAATGAGGATGAATTCATTTCCGATGAATATAAATTGATATCTAATAAATTCAAATTGCATGATAGTAATTTGGAATTGTGAAAGAAATGTGTGAAAAAATCATAATTCTCACTTGGAATAGGGAATTGTCCAAAAAAATACAATTTTGACTTCGAACAATTAATTTTTTCAAAGAATTATAATTTTGACAGAAAATTACAATCATCCTGACGTGGAAGACGGAATTTTCGAAAAAAGTCGCAATTCTAAGTTGCGACATCAGTAAAGCAATATAATTTTTAGTTTAGGGCAGGGAATTTCCGTGAAGAATTATAATTTTTACTTTGTGACAGGGAGTTTTAGTAAAAAATCATAATTTTGAGTTTTGAACAGGAATTTAGTAAAAAATTATAATTTAACTTTGGGACAGGCAATTCCCACAAAGAATTATAGTTTTGGCTTTGAGATATGGAATTTTGTAAAAGAGTTATAATAAAATAATAGTTATAATATAATAATAAGTTTTACTTTAGGACAGGGAGTTTCTGTAAAGAGTTATAATTTTACTTGGAACAGGGAATTTTTTACATTGAATGGGAATTTTGGAAAATAATTTTAATTCTGACTTAGAAGAAGGTAATTTAAAAAAATCTCTGTCCTATGTCAGAATTCGTCACAATTTGAAACTTCTCTCTTCCAAAATTTTGGAAAAAGGAAGTTAATATATTTCTAAATTATAATAGAAAATTTTGTAAATAAATATAGTTCTGACTTGGAATAAGGAATTTCCGCAAAGAATTATAATTTTTACTTGGAAGAAGATTTAGAAGAAGAGAATTCTAACTTATATATTTTTCACCAAATTCTCTGTTCCAAATCAGAATTGTAATTTTTAGGACCAAAAAATATCTGATGTTCAAACTTAGAACTATAGTTCTTCTCCAAAATTTCATGTTACAATTCAGAAATCTTTGGAATTTAAAAAAAATTTAAATATTGTTTATATGCAAGAGAATCTTGTAAAGAATTGGAGCCCTTCCCAGATCTCATTTACATTCACCTGCAATCAATGCAATATGTGCAAATGTTAGTTCTCTGAAGCACCCATTTCAAAGTACCTTTGATTTCTCTGCAAAAAAGTAAAAATGAAATTGAACTCACTCATTCCATTTTTTATTTTTCTATCAAAGTAAATCTTGAACCAAAGTGAATTTCCTTCGATTCTCCTCTAATTTTATATAGTCTATTTTTTGAAACTAGCCACCCTATATTCTTGTAAAGAAGTAGAGCCCTTCACAAATCTTATTTACATTCATCTGCAATCCATGCAATTTGTGCAAATGTTTGCTTTCTGAAGCACCCATGTAAAATTACCTTGATTTCTCTGGAAAAAAGTTGAAATAAACTTGAACTCACTCATTCAATTTTTTATTTTTCCATGAAAATAGATCTTGAACCAAAGTGAATTTCCTCCCATCCTCCTCTAATTTTATTTACTCTATTTTTTGAAACTATTCACCCTATATTCAGGGGAAAAAAATTTAACAAAGAAAGAAAAAAGTCACGCCGGAAGGGACATTTGAGGATGGCTCTTCCCATAACGGAAGTGGCTTTCCGATGCCGGATGCGCGACAAGATTGGCACGCCATATATGGCCTTTATTCCCTTCTCATCTCATCCTCTTTTATCCCTTTGGTCGTTTTCTTGACTTTGCCATTTCTTAGCCGATCCGCATTCGTCTTCTCTCTCTTCGTGGGGCTTTTCACGGGTCTACACACCCTATAACTTCTCACTATTCCCACCCCGAAAGCAAGGCCTCTTCTCAACCCCGAGACTCGACCCCCCGCTCTCACTGAAATTGAATTGTTATTCTATTTTCAAAAGCAATTTGCAAGCGTTATCAAAAGTTTTCGGGCTACGGTTCGCGCCCGCTTTGTTGGGTAGAAGCGCAACCATTCCACCTCCTCACCCCCCGTCCTAACCACGACTCTTCTGCTATCGCTTCCCTTAGTTCTTTCGGGTTTCACCTCCACGGTTCCAGGTATAGTGTGACTTTATGACTAAGGAAAAAAGTAATTTCTGCATTTTGTGGGAGGTTTTGCTAGACGCTTTTCTTATGTGTTGTAAATTCACGATTCACTTTTTAAGGATGTAGAATGCAGGTTAGGGTGGTCCAAAAAATATAATATTTTTCTTGCTGCTCTCTCATCCCCTATTATCTTTCATTTATTGAAAAAATAATTTGGCTACTTTTTATAAATTTATCAAAAATGTTTATGGGGAGGTCCAAGGCCTGTAAATGCTACAAAGGGTTGATTTTTTTTTTTTTTTTGGGTGCTCAAATTACAAATGACTTACGTAAAAGCAATAAGATTTCCAATACAATAAAGCCTAACATCACTGGAAACAATTTAACCGAGAATATTACCCTTAAACGAAAACAAGCGTCCTCTATAGGAGGCTTCAAATTTATGTGTTTTTCTTTATAGACCTTATAATGAATGATATGACCTTAGAATGATATGACCTTAGAATGATATTTTTTTCTCTCCCAGCTCTTCAAATAATTTCTCATAAGATAGTCATAGGGTGAATTCAGAAATATTGTTTGAATATTTTATAATTCTTTCTATTAATTTAAAGACAACTTTTGAGTTCCGGTTTCGGAATTAGGCAATATAACTTTTTTAATCTTTCAATGTGAAAGAAGAAAAGTATCATTCTGATGGGTAGTTTAGAAAAAAGTTAAGGGTAGTTTTCCATCACTGAATCACCTTTTAACTTTATCAATATAATTTTTTATCATTCATTGCCGAAAATATCTAAGGTTATGAAAAAAAATTTGAAAGTCCATCATTTTTTTTAAAGTTACAAAAATTTCACAATTATTTGTATACCAAATGAAAAAATAGGGGTTGAGGCAAGAACAAAAAAATATTTCATTTTTGTGGGCCACACTTGTGTAAACTAGGGTAAGTCGAAAATAACAAGTTTTAGACATCAAAGCCTGGCTAACACTGAAAAGTTTTATTTTGGGTCCCGTATGACATGTTCAAATTTTTTAATCGATCGATGAATATCCTGAGGTTACAGTGACAAAATAAGTTTTAAAAAAGTAATAATTCTCAAAGTTAAAAAAAATCACTATTATTTTGTTTGGCAGCTGCGCAGCATGTACATTTTTTTTTAAATCCTGACTGACTTTTTTAATGAATTTATCTGAGAGATAATCTTATTTTTAGGGACCTTTTAAAATTAAAATAAATTCTTGGAGCATTGCAGATTCCGAAAAAGACCTCAGGATATTCATGGATCCATTTCAAATTTTACACCTTCTTCCTAAAGATTAATATTTAATTAATTTAAATTAAATTAAATTAATATTTTATTCTCCCTGACCATTAACATATAAAGACCAAAATTCTAATGCTGTATCATTTGTAACATAGAATCTTTTAAAAGTGGAATAAAATAAAATAATTTTAGGTTTAAATTTATCATTTTTTTATTATCCTAAGAGTTTCCAATGTCTAGTTTACTTGGAAAAAGTGACCTATTTCAACTGAAACAGAGACTGATTTCTAACCCAAAAAGTGACTAATCTGCATTAATAACGGTTAATGATATATAATATATAATATATATATATATATATATATATATAATATATATAATAATAATATATAATAATAATTAATTAATATATAATGATCTTTTGAATGTAAAATAATTGTAAAAAATGCAAATGAATTCATTGATTTCAGTAAAATTGGATTAAATTTAGAGGAATTTGAGGGAAATCAAAATAATTCGATGTAATTCATAAAAATTCAAGGCGAATTAAAAAAAATTAAAGCGAATTAAAAGCAATTCAAAAACATGAAAAATACATTGTATTCAGTGAGTTTGAAATGATTTTAGAAAAATTTAAGCAAATTCAGAATGATTTGATGAAATGCCTGAAAATTCAAGGTAAATTATATAAAAATAAACATGAATTCAGGGTGAATTTCCAATGAATTCAAATGAATTACAACAAGTATTTGAAAATCTCTTCAAATCTTTGAAAACCTACGAAATCCCTCACTTCTTGCAAATAAATTCTTTGAACTCTATTAAAATATTATAACATCCAGTGAAATTCTACGAAATTTGATATTTCTTGAAATTCTCGAAAATTAATTAAAATACCTTTCCTGGGAGCTTTTAAAATCCTCGAAAATCTTATAAAATCCCTTTTGGAATCTTTGAAAATATCTTAAAACCTTATAGTTCATAAATCGTTCCACATCCTCCCAACTCGTAAGAAATGTTTTACAAACGCAAAAAAATTTAAAAACCCTTAAAATCATTAAAATCCTTGGAAATCCCATTAAATTTTTTAAATCTCTTGAAAATGAGTTGGAATATTTTAAAGTACCCTCAAATACTTCAATCCTTTAAAATCTTTTGAAATTCCTTGCAATTTTTTAAAGCCCTTTAAAATTCTTTGAAATCCCTTCAAATTATTGAAATCAATTGAAAATTCCTTCGAATATTTTAAAATATTATAAAATCTTTGGTAACACCTTGAAATCTCTTCAAATTATTGAAATCTATTAGAAATTTATTAGAAACTCTTTAAATACCCTAAAAGAGTTCAAAAGAATTCAAGAAAATTCAGAAACAGATACAGACCTGAGTTCGATTAATTTATTGAAAGAATAGCGACTAAAATGATCTTTTCATTTCAAAAAGTGAGTATAGTGACTTTATCTCAAAAAAGTGATTTCAGAAAAAAATTAACTAAAAGTGATTGTCTGGCAACCCTGATTATTCTTGACAGTTACTTAGAGTGCTTCCTACTGAAATTCCGAGACTTTACCATTTTTCTTTTTCAAAATTCCTGACTTTTTCCCTAACCTGCGGCCACCCTTTATAATGAATTTTGAATGAGACACCTTAGAGCTCGTAACAAAAGATACATATTTCGGTTCATAAAGAAGTGATTACTTTCCAATAATTATTGTAATTCTTGAATAGATTTTCCGGACTACTTTGTCACATTTGTAAGTGTCTAAAATAAGACAGAGGAGCAGAATGTGGAGGAAACTAAACGTTTCATTTGCGCAAATCCATTCTTGGCTCTGTTCGAACGGAAATAACGAAAGTTAAAGGGACAATTAAACTCGAGCGAACCTCGATCGAATCGACGAACTGCGAAAACTCCGTGCTGAGCATCTGACGATCTACTTTCAGTTCCAGCTTTTCCTGTTCTTCTGTCGAACGGTAATTGTTTTAACGAGACACAGGAAGAGCGGAAATAAGAATTTGTATTTGTCAATCAAAATTACAATTTTTTCACTTTTTTCTATGCAAGACTACCATTGTGAATTTCAAAGTTTATTAAAACCTTCAGTTGTCAAAAGAATCAATTGGATTTGGTTTCAAGCGAAAGTTTCGTTTAAATTAAATGGCGAAAGAGAAATGAAGGGACCCGGGACATAAGGGCGTTAGTGCCAAAACTCAAATTTTACAGGTGAACCAAAAAACTTTATAACTTTGATGGATTTGATTTTTTTAAACAAAACAGTACTTTTGAGCTATTACTTAGCTCTATCAAACCATGAAAGGAAGCTCCTGAAAGAAGCAACCACCTCCGAAAAAGCTCTTGTCAAAGGTACGTCGCGTCCCAAAAAACGAAAATGTTGACACACAAAGAGCTGCATAACTTTTTTATTTTTAATTTAAAAAAAAACAAGAAAGTATTTTCGAGCTATTACTTAACTTTATTGAATTGTGAAAAGAGCAGGCAAAATGTGTTATGTCAAAATAATTAGTTTAAGCCAATAAAACGCATTTCCGAAATTTGGCACTTACGCCCTCATTTCTCGGCACCCTTCAAATGTATTTTTAACGAAACTGAAAAATAAAAATATCATTCTTAAAGAACTTGAGACAGAGGAAAATAAATACTAGAGATTTTTGAACGACTGAGACGTGCTTAAACACTTCCTGATTCATAATGCATTCGTCGTGAGTGCATTAGGGGAGCGAACTTGAAATTAGGTAAACCCTCAGCCAGAAGTGCTGACTCGCACCTTTTCGCTCGGTTAGTCAGAGTAAACCTAACACTCCCAGTGTATTTGCCATAGTGCACTAGCCACACTTAAGTTCGTAAATGAGAGAAATGCGATACAAATTTCTCACAATTGTTCACTTACGTCTGCTTCCTTAATAATATTTCTTTTAATTTGTTTCAATTCCAGTTGGAAACCTATATTTGAAGCAAGCAATTGCTTGCTTCTTTTCTTCTTCTATTAATATAAGAAGAATACTATATTCCTGGATTTAAATAAATTTTTGTTTGTTACCAAAACATCGAATCGAGTTAAGTAGAGTTTTACTTCCGCTTACCTGTAACAAACAAAAAAAATGTTGTTAAAAATACGCACGTAAAAAAATGTAAAGATTAGAATTTTCAATGTCAAATAGTTTATGGTTGTTTACGATACTACCCTGCTGATCAAGTTATGACAGGATTTGATAGAAAAAATTGATACTTATCAATCCGTTATCTGTATCCGAAATTTTAAGAATTTCCTTTATATTTTTATTAAACGCATTTGATAGAAAGTCTATCAATTAGTCGTGTTTATCGGGAGTGTCAAACGATGTCCCGCTAAAAAGGCAATCAATTTCAATCAAACGTTTTAATAGGATTGCTATTGATTTTTATCAAATAGAAACAGACCAGTGTCCCGGTCATTCCTATACATTCTTATACATTCATCATCCAAATTTAATCCAATTCTATCAAATATGCTATCCAAAATTCATATCGATTTTAATACGCTTCTTTTAGAGGAATCCTACCCAATACGTAAAAATTTCTCGGGACATCTTATACTTTTCTATCAACATTTTCTCATTGAAACTCTATTAAATCTTAACCGAATGAGACTTGTATCCGCTTTCATTTTCTAGAATCTTGGAGGATTTTATCTAACTCTATCTATCGAGATATCTTATGCTTTTCTATTAACATTTTTTCATTGAAATTCTATCAAATCTCACCTCCGCCTCTGTCTCTAAATCTAGAAAATTGCTATCAAATTCTATCCGTTGTAAAATCTTACAGTTTTTCTATCAAAGGTTTTTTTATGGAAACTCCACCAAGCCTTATCCGCACCAGACTTGTATTAAATCCTATTTTCCATAGCTTGGAAGATTTCTATGGCATTCTACTTGTCGATAAATCTTATGCTTTTCCACTAAGATGTTTTTATTAAAACTCAACAAAATTTTATGCAATGAAAAAATGTTGATAGGAAAGTATAAGATTTCTCGACGAGTACAAGTTCATAGCAATTTCCAAGATTCTGATACGTAGAATTGATACAAGCCTAGAGTGGATAAGATTTGATAGAATTTCAATGAGAAACTCTTGATAGAATAGTATACGATTTCTCGACGGAGAGAGTTGGGTAAAATCTTCCAAGATTTTGGAACATGGGATTTGACACAAGTCCCGTGCCAATAAGATTTGATAGAATTGTAATGAGAATCTTTTGACGGAAAACTATAAGTTTCTCGATGGATAGAATTTGATAGAAATTTCCGAAATTGTGGAAGACAGGATATGATACCAGTTATTTGCGGATAAGATTTAAAAGATTTTTAATGGGAATCTCTTGATAAAAAAGTATAAGATCTCTCGATGGATAGAATTTGCCAGAAATGTCTGCATAGAAAAGACTTGATAGAAGCATAATGAGAATCTGTTGATAGAAAAGTACAAGATTTCTTGTTGGATAGAATTTGATCCTGAATTCCGAAACACAGATTTTGATGCAAATATTGTACCAATAAGATTTTATAAAAGTATAGGATTTCTAGATGAATAGAATTTGATAGGAAGGTAAAATTTAACTATTATAGGATAAATTTTGATTCGCGAAATTCGTTTGATTGAATAAGATAGTATTTTGATCAAATGTGCTGATTGAATTTGATTCGTGTAATTTATTTGATTCAATTTGATAGGATTTGTATCAAATTTGCTTATAGAATTTTAAGTTCTATAATTTTGTTTTAAAAAGTAGTCTATAAAAATTCGAAAGGCTTTCTGTATAAGAAAAATATCTCCTAGGATAATTTAGAACTCTTCTTATTTTCCCCTCGTACCAAGTGCGACAGATGTCAAGAGCAAAGATGATTTATCGTGACGTAGAGGACGCTAAGAAAAAAATAAAAGTCTACCATATGAAAGGTAATCGCGACAAAAATATAACACGATAAGTTATTGGTAAGTGTCTGCTGGTCGGGTGAAAGCCGGAGGGCAAAGCAAAGAGAGAAACGTGGAACGATAATGGTTTTATCGGCGTTTTCTGTGTGGATATGAAACGTGTCAGATAACCAATATCCAACATCTACACCCTATTGATATCACCACAATGCACACACACATGCTCGATTCTCAAATAAAAAATGATCATGCATTCTCGCATACGTGCGTACTGATGCACGTTTACCATATATTAATGGGGAAAAATTAAAAAGGATTCAGGCAAAAATCCCAACGGGATTCCACTCTTCTACCCAATTAAAGGGTTTATTACTTTTCAGAGCATTAACGAAAATACGAGAGATTTTTGTGAAACCGCTTAATTGAAATATCCGATCGCAGTAATCAGTATTGAAATTCCACACATTTTGATGCTTTACATTGATTAATGAACGGTAAATACGGTTTTTTGTTTATTAAACCTTTTTTATTTTGACATTTGTTATGGAATTCCGAAAAAAGTCGACAAACAGTTGCATCAATTTTTGAATATAATTTTAAAAACTTAATCTTTAAACTGATTTATAAAATTGAAAAAAAAGGCTCCTTAATTATTGCGACAAATTTTTGAAGAAGAGAGAGATTGTAAAGAATAAAAAATACTTGAAGTAATAATTGTTTATATAAATGTAGTTATTTGTATACTTGTGTTTTTTTCTTCCGCTTTAGGTAAAAGACGTAATTTTCATACATTTACAAAAGCTCATTCTATTCCTTGAAAGGATCTTTACAATTCTGTTTCACCAATTTTAATTATATATTATTTAACAAATTGTTCAATTCAAAAATCTGACCAACTAACAATAATTTTACGTATTATTTCTCAACAAAATACTTTCCACAAAAACGAATAGAATAGACGATTTTTTGACGAATAGAATTGTGAAGAACCATTCAAGAAAGCGAATGAGCTAATGTAAATTAAAATTGAATGAAAATTACAATTTTTTACTATAGCGGAAAAAAACAAGATGGATTTCTCTTGTAAATTTTGACGCAATAATCAATAGAGCGTTTTTTGTCAATTTTATATATCACTGGTATATTTAGTAACAAATTAGTTGAGTCACTGGTTCTCCCAGTGAAATTCGGAAAATCATGGTTCACCAGTGATAATTCAAAACACTGATTCCACCAGTGATAATTTCACTGGTTCAGTTTGAGAGAGTATGCTTTTACTTCAAATAAACACGCATTTTTATGTTATGATAGTTTGCCACTTGGTATTGCTGAAAACCTATTTTTGCCTTTTTATTGATGACCACACTTTGGACTGCAATAATTAATTACTTATCGCTAAATTAAATGTTTAACTTCGGGACACGGGAGAGGAAGTGTTACAAATTATACATTTACAGGGTGTCTACTCAAATCCTGGAGAAAAATTCCCTGACAATTCCAGGTTTTTTCCAGGTATCTCAAGTTTTTTCCAGGTATAATTTTTCATAGCATGGAGCCATTTAAATATTTCGCATATTTTAAAACAATCGACTCGGAATAAGTATACAGTTTCGCGAGTTTATTATAACTAATGTTTTTTTTCAGTTTCTAGGAATTCAATTAATATTACAAGATATTCTTAAATATTTTAGCACGACAAATTAATTAAATAATACTGAAAACATAATTAATCATTTTTTGAATTTGTCTCTTAAAGTCCACGAACTTGAATAATAATTCAAACAAATTTTTATTTTATCTACTTATACTTAGAATTCAGTGCATATTTTGGTAAACTTAATGTGGGCACTATATGAAATTCAATTTTCAATTTAAACCGATTAAAATTCATAACTTTTCAAGTAAAAATTTGGATTTTCAAAAAGATAAATGATTTTTTAACCAAATAGTTGAATTTTCAACGAAAAAGATTAATTTTCTACAAAAAAGACGATTTAAAAAATAAATGCATTAATTCTCAATTAGACAGTTGAATTCTCAAGTAAAAAAGATCAATTTTCAAACAAATAGCTGAATTTTGAACTAAAAAAGATAAGTTTTCAGCCAAAAATGGAACAGTTAAATTTTCAGTCAAACAAATTAATTTTCCACAAAAAAAAAGACTTATTTTAAAAACAAATTTAATTTAACTTTCAACCAATTAGTTTTATTTTCAAGCAAAAAAATTGAATTTTCAACCAAAATTATGAATATTTAGCTGGAATACTTGAATTTTCAACCAAGAAGATGAATTTTCTACCACAAAGACGATTTTTCAACAAAATAAATGAATTTTCAACTGAAATGATCAATCTTTAACTGAAATAGTTAATTTTTCGACCAAAAGGATGATTTTTCAACCAAGAAGATTAATTTTTACTAAAGAAGACGAATTTTCAAGAAAATACATGAATTTTCAATTAAAAAGATAAATTTTTAACCAAGAATTGAATGTTTAAATTTTCAGTTAAAAATTAACGTTTAACCAAAGAAATGAATTTTCATCTGAAAGGATGTAATTTTCAACTGGAATAGTTCCATTTCACGGAAGAAAAAAAAACTAATTTGCAACAACAAAAAAACTAATTTAAAAAAAAATGTTACATTTTCAAACAAAGTGATAAATTTTCAACTGGAATAGTTGAATTTGAAACTAAAAACATGAATTTTCAACTAAAATTATGAGTCTTTAACTAGAATCATTAAATTTCAAACAAAAAGATTAATTGTCAATCCAGAAGATTAATTTCTACCAGAAAAGTCAACATTTTCAACTAAAAAAGATAATTTTTCAACCAAATATTGAATAGTTACATTTTCAGTAAAAAAAAATGTTCAACAAAAAAAAAAAATTTCAACAAAATAGTTAAAGTTGCAACAAGAATAGTTAAATTTTCAGTAACAAAAATAATTTTCAGCCAAAGAAAGAAACGAATTTTCAACAAAATAGCTTGTTTTTCAACCAAGG
Source organism: Andricus curvator (assembly GCA_932195095.1). Classification (NCBI taxonomy): domain Eukaryota; kingdom Metazoa; phylum Arthropoda; class Insecta; order Hymenoptera; family Cynipidae; genus Andricus; species Andricus curvator. Next base: position 358,644 of record CAKNYM010052708.1, on the reverse strand, counting down.
AGATGAACTTTCATTTAAAATGAATCTTTAACAACAACAAATTAATTTTTAACAAAAGAGTAACTCTCAACTAAGTAATTAAATCTTCATTCAGAAAATATGAATTCGGAACGAAAAATGTAGTAATTGATATTTCAACCAGAAAAGAACGAATTTTCAACAAACTGCACGAATTTTCAACTCAAACCGACCAATTTTCAACCAAAAACAGAATAGTTGAATTTTCAGTTTAAAAAATTGATTTCAAACAAAAAAAACGATTTTTCAATAAAATAGTTCGATACAGTAATATAAAGCTACTTTTACAAATAATGAATCATTGTTATTCAATTTAATATTGCAATTAACAAAAATTAAGCATCCTCTCGAAAAAATTCCCTGACTTTAAAAAAAATCCCTGACATTTCCAGGGTTTTCCAGGTATATAAAAATTCCCTGACAATTCCAGGTTTTCCAGGTTTTCCAGGTAGGGTAGACACGCTGATTTAATATCTAATTTTAATTTCTTCCGGTAATATATTGGAAAAAAAACGTAAAAAAAAGATGTCCCACTTAGCCCCGTCTAACGGTACTTAAATTTTTTCAATTACTCCATTTTGAACGCCAAGAATCTCTTTTCGGAAAGCTGATCAATTTAGCCTTGTTACTTATCCCCAGGCCACTTTGTGATTGGTGTTATTTTTCTAATTGCTTTTATTCGACGTTTCCTTCGTTAATTCCATTACGGAGAGCGTTGGTGGATTCGTGAGAGAGTAACAGTAACCCCCCTAAGAGGAGGGCTTAGTTTGCTGAGGATACCATCCCCCATGGTTTCAATCCCATTCAGGACGATCTATCCAGGATTACTTCGTAAACTTCCGGAAATAACCACTGGGGCTCACCTATGGCCAACCATCGAACTCGATGTGCTTTTAGAAACATTAGAACGTTACGTGAGTACACACAAACATATCAACACACAGAAAGTCGTATATGTCCAAGTAACCACCATTATATCTCAATTTACCTGTATGTACGCAATCGTGCATTCTTCTTTACCTTCGTGTAATATAAGTACGAATTCGATTCTTCCGAACAATGGATAAGGAATAGTTTTTAATTATCGAAACACTTCTACTACTATAAAGGAACTCTAAATTAATTGCAATCCCCCTTCTATGGTGTTTAACAAATACGTGCTTAGTAGGGCAGATACAAAAAATATACCGTATGTTCGCGCATCCACGATAAAGCTCAAAATAACGAATAACAGCGAATTTGTTGTTATTTCAAGTCATTAAACTTGAAGAAAATGTAATCCGCAAAACGACAATGCTGGCAAATCATAATTCGGAAAAGTAAACATCAGGGCAGATGGTATTGCTCTAAAATGAAGATGATGAAAAATGTCAAACGGAAAAATAAAAATTATGCCAAACAGTTAGGAACAATATTTCTAGATAAAATAGAATTGGAAAAAATATGTCGTTCATTTAAACATTCAGAATTAAAGGCATGTTAAATGTTCTATCCTGAAAATAGAAATGATGGTAAACGGTAATTCATAACAAAAAAATTAGGTCGAACAGTAATTAGGAAAACTAGAAATTAGAGCAAATTGTTATTCGGTCGAACGAATTTTGTAAAATAAACGTATCGTTAAAGCTTTTTAAATTAAAATTCGTTATTTTTCACCTTTAGGATTTGCAGACATTTTATGAATGACAATGTTCTGCTTGAGAGTATATTTCTTTTTTTTTTTGTGAAAAAAAATAACTTTTATTATGATTGAGAAGCCAAAGTATTCACAAAATCGACTTTACGAACGAAAGGGTAATTACAAGGTAGTCGGTCGCGGTTCTGAGAATGCAGTGCTTCATTCCCTATAGTATTCTGAACAATTCGAGGGCACTGTGGACAATGAATCACAGGAAATTAGGTAGAGATATTAAAGCAAATTGCCCTGAAACGGGCTCGACTTATGAAATTAACTATGGCACGCTGCTTCTCTAGGATTATTTTATTTCAATCTACCCTCCATATCAACTTGTCCATTTTCATCAGAAAAGCATTTCTCTCACAAACAATAATTATTTTTCCACTTTCTTTTAAAGACATTCCCTTTTTTCCAAAGAAAAAGCAAAATTCACAAGTAAAATTAAATTTGAAAAAGACTTCAGCAGAAATGCAGATGTTACAAGCACCTTGACTATTCATTTCTACGTTTTCAAAATTTTTTCAATCCTATGACAATTTTGCAAAGAATACTGCGCAAATTGCTGTTCGGGTAAATTAAATTCCGGAAAATTGTTTCGGCAGAAATCATTGGAGATGTTTTTTTTTTTGTTATCAGTCAGTCATGGTCGATCTGAAATGTGTTTCAGTCTGCATTAAGCTGAATATACGTTCGGATTGAATGTACGAGCACCCGGAGGCGCGTAAATCAAATTTAAAAATCCCGGGCGAGTATCTCGTCCTGACGTGTCATCCGTATAAATACACAGGATAAAATATCCTAAAGAATGGTACCACGTTGTCCATAGAAATCCCTCGAGTGTCGTTTCTAAAGGCATCGCTATTCTCCTCTTTCACCCCCAAAAGCTCCCCCTTCCCTTTCCATAACCCCACTGACGTTTGGGTAAAATTAAATCAATGGAGGAACATGAGGCACGTACATATTCGTTTAGTTTTGATGCTTTGAGCTTAAGTCACAAGAAAATAGAAAAAAGTTGTAGACGAGAAATTATAAAGAATCTAACTATGCTTCTACTGGTACAAAATCGGTACCGAAATAGATAATTTAGAATTTCTAAATTTAACAAACTAAAATTTGAAAACATGTGTACGGGGTGGCCGCAAAAATTTATTTGCATAGTTCCCTGACTTTTCCCTGACTGATTTTTCATTTTACCTGACCATTAATATTTAAAGACCAAAATTCTCATCTTGTAACATTTTTAATATAGAATCTTTCATGAGTGGAATAGAGAAGTTTTTTATTTAAATTTATAAATTTTGAAATTATTAATCTGAGGGCTACCACAGCCTAATTTATTTGGAAAAAGTGACATATTTAAATCTAGAAAGTGAACAAAAGTGACTAATTTCTAACCCAAAAAGTGACTAATGTGAATTAATAATGTGATTAATGTTCTTTTAAATGTAAAAAAATGCAAAAGAACTCAAATGAACCGGAACAAAAATTTTAATCCAAAAGAAATTCCCTTGATTTCAGTAAAATAGGAGTGGATTTTGCATGAATTAAACAAACACTAAAACCATTTTTTTACATCCATTCAATTAGGTGAATTTAGACAAATGTTTTTAAATTTAAAATAATTCAGGATAAATGATACGAATCAAGGACAAATTCTGAATGAATTCAAATGAATTACAAAAAATATGTAAAAATCTCTTTAAATATTGAAAACCCTGCGAAATTCCTCAGTTATTGTGGATAAATTCATTGAAATCCATTAAAATATTATTGTTTTTAGCGAAGTGTCTCGTACCGAAATTCGGGACCCCGACTCCCCGAATCTTTCGGGACGACTAGAACACAGCCTATTATTAAATATTATTAAATTATATATAAGAAATCCTGGCCAGTTTATTTAAATGCCTTAAAATCTTTTAAAATCCCTTAAAACCATTGAAATCTTCGGAAATCTTTTTAAATCCCTTGGAATCTTTCAAAATACCATAAAATCTCATATGTCCTGTCAAATCGTGCCATATCTTCCGAAATTCTATGAAATTATTTACAACCGTACGCAAATTTGTTTAAATCACTTAAAAGCATACAAATCTTTGGAAATCCCTTGAAGTTTTTAAATCTCTTTACAATGCTTTAGAATATTCTAAAACCCCTCAAATATTTTAAATCCTTTGAAACGGTTTTTAATTATTGAAATAAATGGAAAATTCCTTGGAATCTTTTAGAATACCCTAAAATATTTCAAATCCTCTAGAGTATGTTGAAACCTCTTGCAATTCTTCAAATCTCCTGAAAATTCCTTGGAATTTAAACAAATGCCCTTATATATTTCAAATAATTTACTTTTTTTAATCCCTTAAAACTTTTTAAAGCTCTTGAGCAATAATCCTTCGAATCTTTTAAAATATCCTAAAATCTTTGGAAATACCTTGAAATATTTGAAAATCTTTGAAATGAATTAAAATATTATAAAATTTCGTGAAATTACATCAAATCTGATATTTCCTGAAATCCCGGAAAATTGATTAAAATACCACGTTTTAAAATTTACCCTTGAAATCATTGAAATCCTCGGAAATCTTATAAAATGCTTTGAAATCTTTTGAAATCTCTTGAAACTTTTTAAACCTCTTGCAAATTCCATGAATTTTTTTTTTTGAATGCCCTAAAATCTGTAAAATCATCTGAAATTCATTATCAATTACAAATTTATTGGAATCTTTTAAAATATGTACCTTAATATATTTCAAAAGAATTAAGGGAAAATTCAGAAATAGGTATAGACATGAATACTATAGTGGTTAATTCATGGGTTAAATTATTGAAACAAAAGTGACTAATGTGATCTTTTCATTTTAAAAAGTGACTATATTTACTTTATCCTAAAAACGTGACTAGAAAGTGATTTGAGAAAAAACTGACTAAAAGGTGCTGTACGGCAGCCCTAATAATTCTTAGCAGTTCTTCTTATAGGAATTTCCTGACTTCAGCCATTTTTTTTCAAAATCACTGTCTTTTCCCTGACCAACAACATTTCCTGACTTTGCCCTGATTTCTATGTTTTCCCTGAACTTTAATAAGTTTCGATTTATGCGGCTGACGCAATAGTAAAAAAATTATCAACTCGTTATGATCATTAATTATTGAAAACAAAAAGAAAAGCGTGCCTATAAATTAAATATGTTTAAAAAATAAAATATTGATGTGAGAATTGTATTACCGAGTCGTGTTTGGAAGTTTTATCACTTAGAGGTGTCAGAGAAAGCTTTCCGTCTGGTTTGCCGTTCGCTAGACGTTTTGTAAAGGGTTGCGTGTTCTGGTGGAAATACTGGGTGTGAAATTGTACAGTTCGAGTTCTACGAATAGTGAATGTTGAAAGGGAATCGTAGGGGATGAGAAGGAACGACAACGGTGAGCAAAAGGAAGTGCTTAAAGGGGATGGAAAAGTTATACTTTCCCAACAGTCTCAATATGTAGCAACTCTGTTAAGACTAAAATAGTAGCAGCTTTTTATTTAAATTCTTCTCTCGAAAGATTCTATTAGCGTTCCGCGTTTCAACCCGCAAAAAATGCATCAGAAAATTGTCATTAAATTGTACACAAAAAATACTGAAAATAATTCTAAAACGTGGCCTTTCTCGACGAAGTGTGTTAGTTCGAAGCCTCTGCATTTCTGCCAATCGTGGATTTATTTATCCAATTCATCATACCCCAGTCAATAAAGAATCAAAATCAATCAACCTTTAATTTATATCTTTATAGAATATAATGCTCAAATAGTACGAAGAATTCTGATAAAATTATGTTTGTCTTTTGCTTGTAAACAATGCTTTTTGAACATACAGATATTTGATCTCATGTAGGTTCTTCTATATCAGGAATTGCAAGGAGGAAATATTCAATGGAGCGGGTAAGTAAATATTGGTTGAAACTGCGACAAGGGTAGGAGGGGATTTTGTGGTGGGAGTTCGCGGATATCGGATGTCGTGAAATTTCCCACTATTAAGACACAGTTGAGCAACATCCAACCTACCCTTGCCGTCACGGAATAAGAACACCCATTTACGGCTCGCCTTTATGCACTTAGTATGAAGGTCGAATTCCACGTTACGTCCCACGTTGAGCTGGATATTGCTTTCCGCTCGCACGTGACATTTTTTTTACTTTAAGTTCTTCACGTTCTATATCTATAGCTAACTCGACATCACCAAAAATGAAGAAACGAAAAGTATAAATTTTATATAACTGCGATATAGTATAATTAAATAGTTGAATTTTCAACTAACAAACATGCATTTTCAAACAAAAAAGATTAAAATTCAATCAAAAACAGTTGTGATTTCAACCAAACAGTCGAATTTTCAAGAAAGTTGATTAACTTTCTAGCCAAAAAGACAATTTTTTATCAAAAGAGTTAGGTTTTCAACTTTTCAAGCTAAAAAATAAAATGCTTTAGAAAACAGTTGATTTTGAAACCGGAAAAGATGAATTTTCAAGACAAAAATTAATTTATAATCAAGAAAGATGAATTTTCAAACAAATAGTTGAATTTCCAACCAAAACGATGAACTTTCAAATAACAAGATTCATTTTCTACCCAAAGAGAGGAACTGTTAAATTTTTAGATAAAAAACTTTATTTATAACCAAAACAAAAAACAAATTATCTACAAAATATTTAAATTTTCAACCAAAGGGGTGAATATTAAAAAAATTAATGTTTAACAAAATAGTTCAAATTTCAAACCAGAAGTTGATTTTTTAACCAAAAAAAAGGATGAAATTTTCACCAAGAAAATTATTGCTCTACCAAAAAAGACGAATTTTCAACAAAATACCTGAATTTTCAACAAAACTGTTGAATTTCGAAGCTAAAAAGACGAATTATCTACAAATCACTATCGACCCCAAAATACGATTTTTCAACGAAAAAGATAATTTTCTACCAAATAGTTAAATTTTTAAAAGAATAGTTAATACCAAATACTTGTTTTTTCTACCAAAATAGTTGAGTTTTCAATGCACATTTTTTTTTAACAAAAACGTTCATTTTCTAACAAATAATTTAGTTTTCTACCAAATTGATGAATTTTCGGGTCAAAAAGAGGAACTTTCTACCCGAAAATATGGCGTTTCTAAAATAAGGTCATTTACAATAAAAAAAAATTACAAAAAAGCAATTGAATCCTCAACCAAAACCATTATTTTTTTAATTAATTAATTAATTCCTATACATTAATTAATTCCTTATATTGATTAATTTTCAATTAAACAGTTGCATTTTCAACTAGAAAATATGATTCTTTAATCAAGAAGATTAATTTTTTACCAAAAAAGATGAATTTTTGACAAAATACGAGAATTTTCAACTATAAAAGATAAATTTTCAACAAAATAGTTGAATTTTTAACTAAAAAAGGTAAAATTTCAACGAAACGTGGAATAGATAAACTATCAGTTAAAAAAATTAATTTCTAACCAAAAATGAAACGAATTTTGAACAAAATGATAAAATTTACTACTACAAAAGATCAATTTTCAACCAAATAGTTAAATTTTTAACTAAAAATATCAAATTTCAAACAAAAAAGGAGTAGTTAAATTTTCAGTTAAAAAAATTAAATTTTCAAAGAAAATAGTTGTATTTCTAACAAAATAATAAAATTATCAACCAAATAGTAGAATTTTTCAACAAACGAGATGAACTTGGAACCAAAAATATATTAGTAGACGTTTCAATAACAACAAAATTAGCTTTTAATAAAAAATGGTTGGATTTTCTTATTGGGTTCTATTAATTCAGTTCGCATTAAAGGGGAAAAAAGGGAAAGTATCTTGAAAATAGGAGAAAAAAAGAATTCTTTTAAAAAGGGGAAATAGTGTGAAGTCTGAAATATTAAAGTTATTTTCAAACTTATTAAGTTTATATTAAACTGTAGGGTAAGGAGGGACAGCGCCGACCGGTGGGGCAAAGGCGACTTTGCTTATAATATCGCTATTATTTAACAATTTAAATTCTACTTTGCATTAAATAAATCTATTTTATTATAGAGATAGCGTTGCTTACTGAAATCTTGAAAATTGACGTTGTAAAAGAAGAATTAGGCCGAAAACAGTTTTTACAACGAAAGAATGGAAGATTCGCTGGCAGAAATGTAAAGTTTTCGACATTAATTGCAATACTTACAGTATGAAAATTTGATATTTTGACAGATAAAAAAATATCACATTATGTCATTATAATAATTGAACGTAATACAAGTCCAAAGTATATTTAATATCGTAAATAATTGAGGCCTCACCAGTGGGGCAAGCCCGACGAAAATAATAGTTTACACGTGCTTAGGTTATAAATGTATCATAAGTTTTTTCGATAAGTCATCGGTAATGTAGAACAGCCACTTATCTTCTGGGCTACATGCAAGAAACTATTATATATTATTATTTTCAATCCGGTCGGTAGAGCGGGTGTTTTGTATTGGTACGGTAGAAACCTTTGCGCGTAGTCCATCTCTAGTAGAATGTCAACGAATAAGAGGTTATATCACAGCTATCACTATTTTTATTAAAAATAACTTATTCTTCTTGCTGAATATGTTTAAAGGTAATTTTTCCAATACATAAAATACCACAGACGCGAAACATCATGTTTTCTCATCTTCAGATGTTTTGATTTTCATAAAAAGCTGCGGTCGGCTTTGCCTTCCAGTGTGGGGCAAAGCCGACGAAATACAGCTTGTCAGAAATAATTCAATTATTAAATCATTGTTGTATTCATGTAATTGTTACTTATAGAAATATGATGTACAATAATGTAGGACTCAAAATGAAAAAAAAATGGATCATTTCCACATCTTATTAACTTTAAAAAAATCATTGACTGTTAACTGGTCTGCGCTGCCCCTCCTTAACCTACCGCTGATGAGCCTTTTTTGAAAAATTCGCGAACTGTTAAAATTTATCATCAGAAAACGTGCTAAACGTTGTCTAAGTTGATAACCGGCACTTTCGCCGTTTTGCACTATCCCAAGGGTTGTCAAGAGAGTTCTTTTAAGCTCCTTTTTTATTGAAACATAGAATGTGGATATTTGTTCGAGTTTATATTAAGACTTGGAGTATGTCTGATTACCAAGCCATACAAACTTGAATGTTTGTTAATTTATTACCATTGAGTGCAAAGGTGCACTTTTTCGACAAGGAGCGTATGCGTTTAGAAAATGCGGATTACTTTTAAGTAAGGGAGTTTACTTTTGAATTAAATACGCGACGTGACGTTTTAAAAGAATCTTGTTTTTTCATCACGCACAAGTGCCTACCTGCTGTACTCATAAAACATATGCAAAGGGATTTATACAGTTCACTTGAACGGTGACTCGTAACACGCACCGAGGCCAACGCGCTCATTAGTGTGCTTCATATTCATGACAGAAAATTCCCGATTAATTATGTAACTGTGGTGGTAACCGTGGCGGCGTTCACGACGAATCTGAAAATTGAGTGTTTTAGCTACGCACGATCGATGAAATCTGTACATTTGTGGCCACATCGTACACGCAAATCTCTCAGCGATAGCTATTTTTCCTCCTCCTCTTGTTATTTTTATCTTTTGCATTTTCATTAGAAAAAAGTGTGAGCGAAAATGCACATAAATCGAGCCAGGAAAGGGTTTGAAATATTAATGAGGGCATAATCGCGACGGTTGGCCACCTCTTTTAAATATGCAAAAAATCATTCGAAGTTATTTAATCTTTTTATAGACTATGAATAATTGTTTTGTTACTTTATTTCACGAATAATGAGTGAAAATAGAGTCAAATCTTAATGCTTGATTCGACCAATCATTACGTGTTTTACAGGCCAATGACTTCACTTTCAGAGGCCAATAATTCAATTATTGCCTTATGCTAATCACTCTGTCATGGGGCCATAATTTTTTTTATTGTCATCATTCTTAATTTCTTTAAATATAAGTTATCTACTACTTCTAATGCTTAAATTATTATATTTGAGTCTTAACCCATTAACGACGAAGAACTCAGATTTTTTTATTAAATTTCAAGCCTCATTATTATAATTAAGGAGTGGGCATTTTTGAACGAAACCCCTGTGCCCTACTATTTTCGGTTTTTTATGTCAAAAAATACGAAAATTTTGAGAATCAATTTTTTTCATGATTTGTTTTCACATTGAAATCGCGAGAAAACTTCACACTTTCTTCAACCATATAGGCGTGTGAACGCTTCACTCAGATTCCAACAAATATTGGTGGAAGTGGCTGTACACTGGTTTTTGGGGTCGCTGAATCCGAATCTAGTGTCAGATTTTCGAAATTAAAGATGGCGGATCCAATATGGCGGCCAACATTTCTAAAAATGTTTGGAACTGGATGAAATTTTCCGTACATAGGTTTTTGGGGTCGCTGAATCCGAATATATAGTTTTAGTTGAAAGTTTATTTTGGTTAAAAATGTAACCACTTTGTTAAAACTTGTTTTTTTTTTTGGCTTAGAATTAATTTTTCAAGTTGAAAATGTAACTATTCCATGTTTTTTTGGAAAATTGATATTTTTTAAATCAAAATTCAACTATTTGGTTGAAAATTCATGTATTTTGTTGAAAATGCGTCTTTTTGATAGAACATTAATTTTCTTGGTTGAAAATAATTTAAAATTTATGAATTTTGTTGAAATTTCATTTTTTGGGGGTAGGAGGTCAGAATGAATTTTTTTATATGAAAATAAACCTGTTCCATTTGTTTTAACGTATCCTTTATAAGTTCAGCGTTCAACTATTTGGTAGAAAATTCATGTATTTCATTGAAAATTCGTCTTTTTGAGTAAAAAAATTAACCTTGTTTGTTGAAAATTTATCTTTTGGTTAAAGATTCAACTATGTTGTTAAAAATGCATCGTTTTTGATTGAATTGAACTTGTTGGAAGTTCTTTTTCTTTTGTTGAAATCAATTTACTAAACTGAAAATGTAACGATTCCATTTTTGGTTGAAAACTTACATTTTTCATTTGGAAATTCAACTATTTGGTTGAAAATGTATCTTTTTTGATTAAAAATGAACCTTTTTATTGAAAATTCACCAGTTAGGATTTAAAAGTTTGTTAAAACATTGAAATTTTTAGGTTAAAAACTTAACTCTTTTGTTGGAAGTTCGTCGTTTTGGGTAGAAAATTAATCTCTTTTGTTGAAAATTTAGCTATTCGATTCAGGATTCAACTATTTTGATAAACATTCGTCTGTTTTCGTTAAATTTGACTGATTGAAAATCCCTTTATTTTTTTCTTTGAAAATTAATTTTTTAACTGAAAATTTAGCTATTGCATTTTTTGTTGTCATGCATTTTGTTGAAAGTTCGTCTTTTGGTACAAAATTAATCTTCTTGGTTGAAATTTCATCTTTGTAGGCTAAAAATTCAGTTATTTGGTTAAAAATTCAACCATTAAACCATTTTCCCTTTCAGGGTAGGCGTGACACTACCCGATTCGGGTAGTGTTTCTAGGTTTTTCTTGTAGTTATAAATAACTACAAGTGTGGGCTCACCACACCCACGATGTGCCAACAGCACTCATGTCAGTATTCTTGAATGGTCACCCATCCAAGTACTAACCGCGTCCAACGCTGCTTAACTTCAGTGATCTGACGAGAACTGGGGTTTTCAGCGTGGTATGGCCGTTGGCATCAACGATTTTATTAAAGTCATCTTTTTTTATCAAAAATTTAGTCCTGTTAGATTGAAACCGAAACTGCTTTCGGTTGAATTTGAATCATTTTGGTTTGAAAATTCGGCCATTTGGTTGAAAATTTAATTATTTTGTTACAAATGTAATTATTTTGTTGAAAATTCAACTATGATGTTAAAGTAATCTTTTTTGGACGGCCCCTAAGAGGTAATTAATGTGTGATTTTTTAATTGAAACGCGACTGGAGAAAGTTGGGGATGATTTTGAAATTTAGTATAAAACCGCACTGGTCGCCCAATTGAGATGAATTATTAGCGGAAGAATGATGCGTGACCATTACTTTTATTTCGTGAGAGTCAAGCACAGGAGGTTTACCCTCGGAAAAACTTTAATTACTGGAGGTGGAACGCTTCCGGCGTGCCGAGCGCGATTTAATGTCCATGCATTTAAGCTTGCCGCGTATTTATTATTTTCCACTCCTTGCCTTGTTTTAAATCCACGGCAGTCAGAATTTAGTTGAAAAATACTATAAATTACAAATTCATGAATAAGAGTGTTTGACCCGGAAAATCTGCCACCAGATAAACTTAACTAGCTCAAAAATGGCAGGATGAATTTCAGAGTAAATTCCAGGTCAGCTGTTTTATCTCCATGTCTTGATAAAAATCGAGGCTCCTTTATGAACAATTTAACTTTATTTTCCCCTTGTTTTCTTGCAAGAAGTTAGAGAATACAATTTTAAACAGAAAATCGGGTATCTTGCGAGGTAAGTAACCATCCTCGACGGTCTTCTTTGCGGTTGTAGGTGAAAAGACGAGTGAAACAAACAATTTCAATTACCCGGAAAATTGGTGTTGGTGAGTCCTGGGAAGGAAGGAAAGAGGGAGAATAAAAAAGCCCTGGAGACGTAGGTATGTAAGGAACGTACACGTTTTACGAATCGCCGCGCAGGTGCGAGAGGAAACGCGAAATAAATCTCGTCGTGAAGAGAAAAGAATGCCGCTGCGGCAGAAACGCTCGAGGATTATTACAGCTTTTCTTTTTTCCCACGATTGTCCGTCCCTTTTTGGTCTCTATCACGTTTTACTCATCTCTCTCCTTTTAAATCGTTTGCTCTTTACTTTGTTTCTCTTTTTTAAGTTCGTCTCCCTATGCTGACAAAATTACATCCGATCTAACCATCCTCTCTTTGTCACTATTGAGTTAATCGTTGGAAAACTACAGCTTGAAATTCTTTTTTTGCAAATCGTTTTCTGGGAATTGTGTATCAATGAAGAAAAGTGATGAAGGGATAAATGAGAATATTATTTTGCTTCTGAAACAAAAAATTAAATACAAGGAAAGAAAAATGGTCAAGACCTCCGCGGAGAAAAAGTATGATAGATGAGGACAGGGATATAGCAGAGTGAAGGTAGAATTTAATCTAATACCTATGTTTTATTATACAAACACTGTTTTACAGAACAAGTATTTTCCACTATGAAAGAAATTTTTCATGCTCATATTTATTTACTTGATCCCAGATCCAAAACAATGGATTTTTCCCTCTAAAAGTAGACCACATCGTTTTCGTTATATCCTGAAACTCGGCAACAATGGTAGGAAACAAAAAAAGGAGCACTCACTGCCGCGATAAACTCGTCCGGTAGACTGGTCGGCAGATTGGAAAATTGTTTTTCTCCGCGTTGCTCTATTAGGGGATCTCTGTTCTACGGTGGCTGAGTAAAAATAAAGTCTGCCTTTTGCGTTCAATTTTACAGTATTATATCTGTAAGAAATGGGGTAAAGTAATATCCAGGCAAGTAAGTGTTAGGCCTAAAACTTGATTTCAGAAAAGAATAGAGCGTGCTTCCTACATACTTTTTTTCACCCTTGAGAAGAGAAGAGTGCTTCATCTTATCGGAAGGATCTTCGATATATCGTGATTAGTTTCGATAAGCTCCGTCCGCAGATTAAAAGAATGAAAAGCTGCAACATCTTCCTTGGACAGGCCTTTCTTATTGGAAGCTTATATATGGGAAATACTGTTTGATATTTTCTAGATAAAATAAAAATATATCTTGAAGTGCATACAATTTTACAAGAGCTTTCGATTTAAAAATAATTAACATTTTTTAATTCACCTTTAAAAACTAAGTTATTTTTTTAATTAATTGGATGAACTTTTCGAATTCGTGTATTGAATTTCCATCTCGTGCAAAGCTTATTTCGCACGAGGAGAGTGGAAGGGTCTGATGAAGTTTCAAGAGAAGTACTACTGGATACAGCTCTTACTGTCGCTGCTACTCGCAAATGAAGTACACAGTAAAGCTTCTGGACGCTACAATGGCTTTATGAAGCAGCTTAATAGTTTCGCCTATGGACAACGGAGATGTCACTGGACTTCAAATTACATTTATTCATTTTTTAAATTTATTTTAGACATTTTTCTTTTAAATATTGTCAAATTTGTTCTGAAATACTGGATTATTCAAACTTATTATGATAAGAACATTAGACATAGACATTTTAATTTGAAGATACTTTAGCTCCGCAAAATTTTCTAACAATAAAAAATAGCTTTCTGTAACAGATGCATGGGAATCATGATATTCCGTGCATGAAAAGCAAGACGAATATGCCTGATTTCTGCTCAAGTAAAAAAAAAAAGTCTCATTGGCATCCCGGCTAAAGTCCCACAGTACTGGGTGTGAGACACATTAATACTGAAGTAACAATAATTTTTCTTACAAATGTTTCAAAATTCAAATAGGGACAAAAGTGCTAGAAAAGTTTCATGTTTATTTTGAATATTTTCCAAGTGCTGATGTGATTTCTGGCCTAAAAAAGTACTATTGAAATAGGAATAAAGTACCAAAAAATTCAAAATACGTCCTACTTCACCAGGACTTTTTTAGGACAAAAGTATCGAAAAAATATTTTTACAAGACCTGAATAATTTTTTGGGGAAAAGTAGGAACAAATTTCAAAAGACTTCCATTTTGAACAGGACTTTTTTAGAACAAAAGTACCGGAAAAGTCCCACTTAATTTTCTCTCTATTTTTGCAAGTCCTACATAATTTTTAGAAAAAAGGTACCAGAAAAGTTCCATTTTATTTTTATTTTTGAGCAGGACTTTTTTCGGACAAAAACACTTTTCCAATACTTTTGTCGTAAAAAAGATCTGCTATAGAAAAATTAAGTGAGACTTCTTCGGCACATCTGTCCAAAAAGATTCCTGGTGAAACAAGACATATTTTAAATTTTTTAGTACCTCAGTTCTATTTCAACAGTACTTTTTTTGGACATAAATCCCATCAGCACTTATGAAAATTTCGAAAAAAATAGAAGGAAACTTATCTGGTACTTTTGTCATGAAAAATTCATGATGAAACAAAAAAATTGAAGTGAGACTCCTCTGGTACTTTTGTCACAAAAAAGGCCTAGTAAATAACGGTATTATATAATAACGGTACTTTTGTCCTGAAAAAAGTTCTGCTAAAAATTAATGAATGATTTGATTTGCTTATTTACACCTGATTATTTTTCTTCGGTAGAATGTATCGAATTAAAACAAGAGCACGCTGCTAAATATTGTTAAGGGCATGTGACGGACATAAATACCTACATTACCGACCTCACTTTTTCAATTTTCCAAATTTTTTTTTTAATCTGAGAACTTTTTTTGTAAATAAAACAACGGGCTGAAACTTTGGAAAACGTATGAGAAGACAATAAACTACGTTTACGTACTTTATTCGAGGAGGAATTTCGCGAAAAATTATTTTCGAAGAAATTAAAACTGGGTGCATTTTTTGAAACTAAGAACTTTTTTTATAAGTGAAATATCGACTTCAAACTTTGAGAAATGCAACAGCTGACAGTAAAGTACGTTTATGTACATCATTTGAGTACAAAATATGCAAAAAGAAAAACTCCAACTAAATGTCACCTCCGGTTGCCAGTTCGGTCGGTATTCACGATGGGCACGAAAATGCGAAGTCTGGTGACCCCTCATAACAGAATTGAAAAAGAAATGTTAAATATCCAAATAAATAAAAACATTTGTTACTATTTGTTAGTATAAGATTCTTCTTTTTGCTATGTGATGGATTGAATTCTACTCTATCGATATAGATAGATATAAGGATCGAAGCAATGTAGGAGAAGAGACCTTTTCCTGGCTTCGATCCATTTTTCCCAATATTAAATTTCGAAATTCATTTCCACTCGAAAGGAAACGGTGATTTCAGGAGAATCATAGATGTAATCGTTCGTCCCTAGCGCGATAAAGTCGACATCTTATGACTTGTTCAAGAGACCTTTGGGTCGACCCTAAAACGATCTGATATATAATTCGCATACAGGAGATATGGACTTATCCTGCATCGATACGCGATCCCTCAGAGATCCGTGACTTTGGAGTAGTTTTAGGGGTGGAAAAATATAGAGGGTTGAGGACGAGTGGGAGGGGGGACAGAATTTAAGGTACGCTATAAAGGTGGAACTCGCACTTTCATCCTCTCGATTGACCCCTCCTGCTGGGATGCACACTTCACAAACCCTCCTCGCTTCTTTTCTCGTCGGAGTGCCGATCTAAAATATTAATAGGAAGGCGATACCTCCCTTCGTCTTCTGCGCTCTCTCGTGGCGTGAAATGAAAACATTCCCGGTAGAATAACAGCTAAAAAAATATTGATTCCATCTCATATGGACAAAATAAGATAGTGAAAAATAAAATATTAGCATAATTGGAAAACTGGTTACTTCATATCCACAATCGAATTAAGGGGAGAGGAGTCACATTTAGCGAAAATAGTTACACGAATAAATTGAGTCGACTTTTACATAATAGTAGCTTCTGCAAGTGGAGGCAATTAATATATATATCAGGCATCACAGTCCCTATGGGATAAAATATAGGGACCAAAGGGTACTTTTTGTCACACTCAGAGGGTACTTTTTTCGTGCTCGAAGGGTAAAAAATTCAGGATAAATTCGTAATACTTCAAAACAATTCAAGTTAAATTACAAAGAATTCAAATGAATCGGAAATATTTTATTACTTAAAAAAATTCCATTGATTTCCGAAAAATTGGAATGAATTTAGAAGAATTAAAGTTAAAAGAAAAGAATTCGATGAAATTCATCAAAATTCACAGTGAGGATAAAAGAATTTAGGACCAATTAAATCAAAACTTTTAAAATTTCTAAAAAAATTAAATATGAATTAAATAGAATTGAGTGAATTTAGAAGAATTCATGTTAATAAAAAAAATTCGAGAGAATACCAAAGAATTTAAACGAATTGAAGGTGAATTAAAAAAAAATTTTAATCTTTGAAACCCTACTAATTTCTAACCAAAGAAGTGACTGATGACTACAAAACAATTCAAGTTAAAGTCACATTAATTGGAAACAAATGGAAAAATTTCCATTGATTACAATAAAATTGAGAGGAATTTTAGGGAAATAAGAAGAGTTCGACGAAATTCATAAAAAAATCAAGCTTAATTTAACAAACAATCAAGTGAATTAAACACAATTAAAAAATATGAAAAAATGAAGTTTTTAAAAACTTCAAGATGAATAAAACAAAAACTTTTGAAAAATTTATTGAATTGAGTAAAATTTTGTGAATTTAAAAGAATTCAAAAGGATTTTTAAACAATCCGTATAAATTAATAAGAATTCAGGTCGAATTCCAAATGAATTGCAAAACATATTTGAAAATCTCTTGAAATCTTTGAAACCCTATGAATTCCCTCACTTCTTGTGAGTAAATTCTTTGAAATTCATTAAAATATAAAATACCGTGAAGTTTTATGAAATTTGATATTTCCAGAAAGACTGGAAAATTGCTTAAAATACCTTGAGAGCTCTTAAAACCCCATAAAACCATTGAAATCCTCGGAAATCTTATTGTTAAAATTAAAAGTATTAAAATCCTTTGGAATATTTTTAAATATCCTATAACTTTACAGGTCCTGTAAAATCCTTCCATATCTTCCGAAATTCTTTAAAACTGCATGCAAATTTTTTTAAATCCTTTCAAATTTTTAAAACACTCGGAAATCACTTTAAATTGTTTAAATCTTTTCAAAATGTCTTGAAAACTTTCAAAACACCTCAAATGTTTCTAATTCTTTGAAATCCCTTCAAACTATTGAAATAAATAAAAAAAGTTCTGGGAATCTTTTAAAATTTCCTAAAATATGTCAAATCCTTTGAAATGCATTAAATTACTAAAATCCATTAAAAATTTATTTGTAATCTTTTAAAATGACCTGAAATATTGAAAATCCTTTAAAATCTTTTTAAAATTTTTAAAGATCTTGAAAATGCATACATAATATACTATTCAAATATTTCAAATCCTTTGATCATTTTATCAATTGACCCTCAGGATCGATTCAATAAAAACTTTTAAACATTCGAAAAAATCCATTGAATTAAGTAGAATTGAGCAAATTTAGAAGAATTCAAGAGAATTCATAAAATTCAAGAGAATTCATGTAATCCAAGAAAATTTCAAAGAAATGAGGATAAATTAATAAGAATTCGGGGTGAATTCCAAATCTCTTCAAATTCCATATCTTCTGAAATTATAGAAAATTCTTTATCCGAAAATATTTCACACGCTTTGAAATCCCTTAAAATTAATGAAATTAATAAAAAATTTCCTAAAATATTTCAAATTAAAAGCTCTTGCAAATACCTTGAAAGTTTTAAAAATACACTAAAATCTTTAAATTCCCTTCAAACTATTGAAATCTATTAAAAATTTCTCGGAATCTTTAAAAATACCCTGAAATATTTCAAAACAATTCAGAAATAGGTATAGACCTGAATTAAGTAGTGATTAACCCATAAGTTAATTTATTGAAAGAAAAGTGTCTAATGTCATCTTTTCATTTTAAAAGAGACTAAAAAGTAATTTGAGAAAAAAGTGACTAATAGGAACTAATAGGAACTAATAGGAACTAATAGACCATAAGGACCAAATCATGAAAATAGGGTACTTTAGGGACCTTAAATGAATATAGGGTACAACAGGGGATATAGGGGACCGATCTGTGAGGCCTGTATATATACTTAAAGATATAGATAACAAAGGCCAACAAAAATTAACTTTTTTTGTACACCTAATGCTTCGAGCATCCTCAACATCTTTTAAAATACTTTAGGGTCTCTAGAAATCTCTTTAAATCCCTTAAAATCTTTTGAAACTACTTGAAACCTTTAGAAGTTTTGTAATCTTTTTAAATTTTCTCTTAAAATTAATTTTCAAAATAAAAAATCATTTGAAAGTTTCCCAGGAATCTTAAGGAATTTTTGTTTATTCTCTTGAAACCTTTCAAAGTTCTTAAAAAGCTTATTTTTTCGAAATCTTAAAAAATGGTCATTTTCTTTTAAATTTTCCAAAATCCTCTCAAGATTTAAATGTGTAATTCAGTTTTTCTAAAAAAAATTCCAAATCTTGCAAAATTAAAAAATTATCTTAAAATTTTCCAGATTCTTTTTCGACATATTTTGAAATCTTCAAAACTTAATATTAATCTTTTAAAATTAAACCTAAATCATAAAAAATTTTCCCAGAAATCTCATTGTTGGTACCCGTAATTTTGTTTTTTATCGGTACTTACTGATACCCGATAATGTTTAGAAACATTTAGAAATAAATTCGATCCTGAAATAAAATTACTTATTTGGAAATTTCGATTTACAAAATTGCCACTAAAAGTCATATTATTCGGGCAGTGCATTGTCGCGACCAATAAGGTTTTCGAGAACGATCTATACGAGATCTCGTGACTAATACTTTTTAAGAAAAGCATAATACTGATTACTAATGTGTGATACACAGTGGGAGAACGTCAAAATATTTTCAAACATATTAAAACATAGAAAATTTAGTTAATGACACTAGAAATTATCATTTAAATAAAGAAATTAATTTCCATAAGCTCGGCATTTGAGCTTAATAAAATCCATTTTATGACTAATTTAGCTTTAGAGATGAATAAAAGATCGCTAATTATTCAAAATGGGGTGCTAAAAATTAATTGTAATTAACGACCTTGCGTGTTCTTGCAGAGGGCAGCAGCAGCAGTTATTACTTAGAATCCAAGGGTTTTAAGAGGAGTTATCAACCCTTTACGAGTGTCGCACAATGAGGTCTCGTGTCATAATATAAACGATCACTTCTCTCCCGTTAGTGTCCGCATTTAAGTCGAGTTATAACCTCGTTCTGAATCAGGTGATTCGACAGCCTAACATGGAGTACGAGGAGTCTGCAGTTATCTTTTTGGAACGCCTTGTTCCAGAATGGGACGAGGACTCTCGTGCCATTTAACGCCACGATAGGATTGTTGTCATTGTAATAGGCGTGTTACAGCTATGCGATCGACGTACGTATGTACATACGTATTCAGAGCAACACGAATCAGTTACTGTTCCATCCATCCTATTCAGCACCCTCGATGAATGACTAACTCCACTGCGTGCTTTTTTACGCAAAATCAATTAAATGAAATCGAAAAGTAAAAACTGAAACTGAACAATTTTACATTCAAACGTTCATAGGGTGTCTAGTGATCAGGCAATTTGATATTCCCGGGGGTTTTCCGGTTTTTTGTCAATAACATTTTTCCCTCGACCAATTTAAAAATTTCTTTTTATACTTTGTCGCAAACAAACTTATAGAAATATGAATTTTAGCATAAGATATGAGGTTTGTCCGGAAAGTAGCCGACCATGTACGCGTCACACTTCAGGATAACGGAACGCACCGAACAAAGAGTGTGAATTAAATTTTGCCAAAAACTTGGCCATTCATGTTTGGAAACCATCGTTCTGTTTCGGAAAGTGTAAGGTGATAAGTCTATGAGTAATACTCAAAGAGTAATAGGCGATTTTAGAGTAGTCGTACTTCAGTGGAAAGTGACCCACGCTCTGGCAGGCGCGCAACGCAAATTTTGAGTCTGCAATTTTTGGTGAAACGTGGCTTTACACAAGTTCGGCAGACCCCATTCAGTCCTGACCTGGCTCCCTCTGATTTCTGGTTGTTTCCCAAAAAGTATCCTCTAAAAGGAACAGAATTAACTCTTACTCCTGGTACACAACCATGTCGGATAATTTCCGGACAGGCTTCGTGCGTCGTGAAGAAAACCATGATTTATTTACACGTGCCAAACTGGACTAACAAAATAAACCTAGAGTTTTTAAAAATAATTTTCCATAATAAAGTAAAAGATAACATAGGAAAATCTTTGGGGATCGTAATATTATATTCCATATTCTTCGCTTAGTTCTAACTCGCTGTGGGGTGGGTTTGGGGTAACCGGAACGCACGAACTCGAAACCGATTGAGCCTGATAACCTATGGAACTTGAAGCAGAAGCTAGTAAAGTGTGTTATCTATTAGCCTGTCTGTGATAAACGACTCACTTCCTTCCCCAAGAACTTTTCATGCAAACCGTCTGGAATGGAATTGCGTCTTTGATGGGTTTAAAGACGTCTAAAGAGATCTAAAAAATTATTGTATAATTCGCCTCTACAAGCAAAGATTTTTGCTGAAATTATGTGCGTTAGTATAGCGTTATCTTTTTATTACTTCTATTTTTTCTCGTATCAGATATTCCGTAACAACAGACACAGTGACAAAATAGAATCACCCTCAGAAGCTTGATGTAACCCTCTGAATTCTAATATTAGTACTGAGTATCAGTTTATTTTTCATCACTATGATAAGAGATTAAGATTTATTGGCATTCCCATCAAAAAAGCGATTATCCCAAGTGTTACGTGTCATCATCTTTAATATATCTGGTGGTAATCGTTTAGTCAAAGAAGAGCTTATTCAGGGTGTCTACCCAAATCCCGGAAAAAAATTCCCTGACAATTCCAGGTTTTTTCCAGGTATCTTAAGTTTTTTCCAGGTACAATTTTTCATAGCATTTCATTTAATTTAAATTCAAATATTCCGCATATTTTAAACGCACTGTCTATAGTTATGGAATTTTCCATAACTCCAACCCCTTTTCTAGCTCGTTCAGAGCTGACATACACAGTGCCTAATTTTAAAAATTCGACTCGGAATATGTATACATTTTCGCGAGTTTATTATAAATAATGTTTTTTTTTCAGTTGCTAGGAATTTAATTAATATTACAAGACAT
Organism: Andricus curvator; assembly: GCA_932195095.1. Classification (NCBI taxonomy): domain Eukaryota; kingdom Metazoa; phylum Arthropoda; class Insecta; order Hymenoptera; family Cynipidae; genus Andricus; species Andricus curvator. The sequence continues at coordinate 337,097 of CAKNYM010052708.1, read as the reverse complement.
TCTTAAATATTTTAGCACGATCGATTAATTAAATAATTAAATGATACTAAAAATATAATAATTTCTTGAATTTGTCTCTAAAGTCCATGAATTTTTTTCCAAAAAATACATTAATTCTCAATCAAACAGCTGGGTTTTTTAACTCAAAAAGATGAATTTTTAAACAATTAGCTGAATTTTAAACTAAGAATGAGCAGTTTCCAACCAAAAATGGAATAATTAAATTTTCAGTTAAAAAATTAATATTCCACCCAGAAAAAAAAAACAGATTTATTTTTAAAACAAATTCAATTTAACTTTCAACCAAGTAGTTTTATTTTGAACCAAAGAGATGCATTTTCAACTAAAATGATGAATATTTAACTGGAATACTTGAATTTTCAACCAAAAAGATAAATTTTCTACCACAAAAAAGATTTTTCAACAAAATACATCATATTTCAAAGAAATATTTGAATTATCAACTACAAAAAGACACATTTTCAAACAAATAAATGAATTTTGAAATAAAAAAGATCAAGTTTCAACCAAAAATTTAATTGTTGAATTAAAAAAAAAAGAATTTTAATCTGAAATGATCAATCTCTAACTGAAATAGTTCATTTTTCAACAAAAAATATTACTTCTCAACCAATTGCATTTTCCAACGAAAAAAAAAAATTATTTGCAACAAAAACAAAACTAATTTTCAAAAAATAGTTAGATTTTCAAACAAAGTAATGAATTTTCAATAAGGATGATGAGTCTCTAACTAGAATCATCAAATTTCCAACAAAAAGATTAATTTTCAACCCAGAAGATTAATTTCTGCCAAAAAAGTCAGAATTTTCAACTAAAAAAGATGAATTTTCTACCAAAAAACGATTTTTCCAAAAAATACATTAATTATCAATCAAACAGTTGATTTTTTTAACTCAAAAAGATCAATTTTCAAACAATTAGCTGAATTTTAAACTAAAAATGATCTGTTTTCAACCAAAAATGGAATAATTAAATTTTCAGTTAAAAAATTAATATTCCACACCAAAAAAAAACTGATTTATTTTAAAAACAAATTTGATTAAACTTTCAACCAAGTAGTCTTATTTTGAATCAAACAGATGAATTTTCAACTTGAATGATGAATATTTAACTAGAATACTTGAATTTTCAACCAAAAAGATAGATTTTCTACCACAAAGACGATTTTTCAACAAAATACGTCAATTTTCAAAGAAATATTTGAATTATGAACTTCAAAAGGACACATTCTCAAACAAATAAATGAATTTTGAACTAAAAAAGATCAAGTTTCAACCAAAAATGTAATAGTTGAATTGAAAAAAAAGATGCATTTTCAACTGAAATGATCAATCTCTAACTGGGATAGTTGATTTTTTAACAAGAAATATGAATTCTCAACCAATTGCATGTACCAGCGAAAAAAAATGATTTGCAACAAAAACTAAACTAATTTTTAAAAAATAGTTAAATTTTCAAAGAAAGTAATGAATTTTCAACTAAAATGATGAATCTTTAACTGGAATAGTTGAATTTGAAACCAAAAACATGAATCATTAAATGTCCAACAAAAAGATTAATTTTCAACCTAGAAGATTAATTTCTACCAAAGAAGTCAAAATTTTCAAATAAAAAAGATCATTTTTCAACAAAATATTGAATACTTGCAATGCAAATAAAAAAAAAATTCAACAAACAAATTTTCAACAAAATGGTTGAAGTTGCAACTGGAATAGATCAATTTTCAGTAAAAAAAATAATTTTCAGCCAAAGAAAAAACGAATTTTCAACAAAATTGCTCATTTTTCAACCGAGGAGATGAATTTTCTCTTAAAATGATGAATCTTTAACAACAACAAAAAATTACTTTTTAACAAAAGATAAACTCTCAACCAAGTAATTAAATCTTCATTCAAAAAGATGAGTTCGGAACGAAAAATGTAATAGTTGATATTTCAATCAAAAAAGATTGAAATTTTTAAACAAAAACAATGGAATTCAACCAAAAAGAAAGATTTTTCAACAAAACACATGAATTTTCAACGAGATACTTGAATTTTCAACTAAAACCGATCAATTTTCAACCAAAAACAGAATACTTGAAATTTCACTTAAAAAATTGATTTTGAACAAAACAAAAAAAAAACGAATTTTCAACAAAATAGTTCAATACCCGTAATATAAAGCTACTTTTACAAATGAAGAATCATTGTTATTCGATTTAATATTGCAATTTACAAAAATTAAGCACGTTCTCGAAAAAATTCCCTGACTTTAAAAGAAATTCCCTGACATTTCCAGGTTTTTCCAGGTATATCAAAATTCCCTGACAATTCCAGGTTTTCCAAGTTTTCCAGGTAGGGTAGACACCCTGTTATTATAAAGAAGCAGGTATTTCCTTATTGTGATGATGACCAGTGATGAGAAATAACTATTTTCTTTTAATGAGTTACTGACCCACCACTGATGAAGACCTAATCACACACTGAAAGAATTATTATCATTATTATTCGAAGCAAAATAAGAGTAAAGATTTTAATTTTCTTTCAAATATAAACTTCGTTTTTTTTCTATTAAGTATACAAGAAGAAGAAAGCTTGACTTTCTGGAAAATGTACCAGTTCTTGGTTGTTTTCTAGAAAAGGTTTCCGGTGGGAAGAATTTTCTGAACACTGTTTGAGAAAAGGATTTCTTCTCCTTTCACGTCTGCCTCCTTTTTTCCTGCACCTTCTCTTTTACCGTGGAGTTTGTCTTTCCACACGAGGAATTTCTCACCTTGCGGAGGGAAACGGGGCGAAAGAGTGACACTTTCCCGGATGTTCCCGGGAGGGTAGGAGATCGGATTCGAAGGGTCGACATTTCCGTTTACAAAAGGGAGATCACGATAAGAAGGAAGCCAAGAAGGAAGAAGGGACGTTGGTGACTGGTAAACCTGGAGTCACCGGAGGCTGACGTGATGACCCTTAAAAGCTGCAGTTTGTCTAAGCGGCTCGCGAGGGAGAACGAAGTGGGTATTTATCATTCCGACAGATAAAAGCTATCTCGCTGCTTTAGGCGCGATTTAAGAAAGCAGAAGCTTTTTAATTCGGACATCCTCATAGCACTTTTATATCTTCATAAAATTATACAACAGCAAAATCTTAGAGTCAACGGTCGTGACAACTCCCTCCTTAATTTGAACATACGAATGACACACTTTACAGCCCAAAGATTATCTCAAAACAGGGGAAATAAGGTGATTTTTCACGAAAATGGGGGAATAAAATTTTGTTAACAAAATTAATGTACGTACCATATTGACATCACATGAAATGCTTTAAATTCTTAAAATTTCAAGTCGAAATTTGTTGAAAAACCAAATTTCGAACAAAATAGTTGAGTTTTCAACCAAAAAAGATTGTAATTTTCAATGAAAAACAGTTTAATTGAATAAAAAAATACGCGAACTTTCAACCAACTACATGAATTAAAAAAAATCTTCAACGAAAAAAAAACGAATATTCAACAAAATAATTAAATTTTCAACCAAAAAGAAGATATTTCAAGCCAAAATTTTTTTTCTATAAAACAGATGAATTTTCTACCCAGCAATATGAATTTTCAACAAAAACGTTCATTTTCAAACACATAGTGGAATTTTCTACACGAATAATTAAATTTGCAACCAAAAAGATTAATCTTCGACCAAAACAATGAATTTTTAACAAAGTAGTTGAACAATCAACCAAGTAGTTGAATTATCAACCAAAAAAGATGAATTCTCAATAAAAAAATATAATACAGTGAAACCTGGATGGAATGAGTCCGGATTTACTGCTTCCGAGAATTTTTGCCGTGGCGGTTTCGGACTGAGAATGGAGCCCGAGCCCCAAGCGTGATACACCAGCAGCGTAGTGAAAAAGGGACAGTGCGCGGTAATATTATGTATTACAATTGGAAATGGTTCACACGCCACTGAATATTTACGTTTGGACAGTCCCAAAAGTGGTCGTAAATCCAAGTTCCAGTGTAGTTGATATTTCAACAAAAAATCAAATTTTCAATAATACAAGATAAATTTTTAACCAAAGAGATGAATCTTCAACAACAAAGTTAACTTTTAACAAAGTATTTGAATTTTAAACCAAATGAGATGAATTCTCAACGAAAATTATAATAGTTGGTATTCCAACGTTTTTTTAAAATTTTTAATGAAAAACAGTTAAATTCAACCAAAAACCACGAATTTTCAACTAAAAATATTTTCTACCACAAGAAACGAATTTTTAACAAAAGATTTTAGTTTTAAAGCTAAAAAGTCTAATGTTACACAAATCAAAATCGACTTTGAAAACCAAAAAGAGGAAATTTCATCAAAAAAGTTAATTTTTAACCAAACAGTAAAATTTTCAACCCAAAAAGACGATTTTATCAGAAAGCTGACTTTTCTACCAAAAAAGATTGATTTTCAAACCAAAATGATGAATTTTCTATCCAAAAAATAGTAATGTTCAGCAAAACAGACTTTTCCACAAAATAATTAAATTTTCAACCAAATAGTAGAATTTGAAACCAAAAGAGATGTTTTTAAAGATTTTTTTCTAAGTTACTAAACAGAAATATTAAAAAAGGCCACCCACCTTGCAAGCAAGAAATACGAATTATCCATCAACAAAGATGAATTTCCAATAAAAGCAAAATATGTTGAATAACAAATGAATTTTCGACGAAAAAAGATGATTTTACCCAAATAATTGACTTTGCAAAAAAATAATCAAACGTTCAACCAAACAGTAGAAGTGTTAACCAAAAATAGTCGAATTTTCTTATGGTTTTCTATTAACTCAGTTCGCATTTAAGCAAAAAAACTAGAAAAAAAGGAAAAGGGGAAAGTTTCTTGAAAACCGAGGAAAAAAGAGGAATTCTTTAAGAATGCGGAAATGGGAAAATCGTGTGAAGTCTGTCATGAAATAACCATGTCAAATCAAATAAAAAACATTTTTAAACAAAAAGGGCCTATCGACTGCGAGTTCTAAAGGTAAGAATACTTCGTAAAAGAACTTGGAACCATTGTTATGCCAGAAAAATAAATTGGCAGCGATGTGGGTAGGAGAGACGGTCACCCCGCTCCAGTCTCGTCACCACTTTGCGCACCGCTGCAGGCCGCCATAACTTATGCATACCTTCGTTCGGGACACCGTATACATTTTATGAGGCGGCGCAGCACGTCGCGCGGCGGCTGTTTTATGGCACCACACCAGTGAAATGTCCGCTTTATGGAGAAATGCACGACGCAGCGACAACGAAAGGGTTGGCTTACAACAGAGTCGTATACGCAAACGGTCTTCTAAAATCTAACCCCCTCAAACCCAACCCCTTTTCCTTTTACTTATATATGTAGGATCTTCTTCGATAGGCAAAGTTTACATTCCTCTTTGGTCGATGAACTTTAAACCAGAGAACTTTCCTCGACCCTGAATATTTCACCCCTAATCCCTCCACGCCTGCAAATATGTTGCATGTTCCAGAACACAGAAAAAACTGGGGGTAAAAAACGTTGAAGGTAATGGACGATGTGGGGTAACAGCCAGTAGGGTAACTGCGTATGAGGTAAACTCACCGTGGCAACTCGAGATGTATATGTGGCTCGGTCATCAAATCATTTATTTTGAATCCTCAATAGTTATTTTTGTTGTACCTACCCCTAAATGCAATATATTTACAATAAAAAACAATGACCTTGCTTTTAAATACTGTCACATTTGTTTTTATTACAAAAATCGAAGAAACTGGCTGGGTTGGAAAAAATAGGGATAGATGTAGGTAGAACCTATTTGGATCTAAAAATATAAACTACTTTGATTTACCTTCAACACTGAAAAATCTAAAGCAATTTTATGATCTGTAAATACAAGTGCTTAAAATAAAAAATATGTATCCATCCCTATCAACCAGTAACAAATTATACACTTGATAAATAAAAGCACTTAATCAATAAAGTCAGGTTTTAACATTCCATGACTTTTCCAGATGTACTTTTGAAAAAATTCCAGTTAATTCAATTGAAATTCAAGATATTGTAGACGTTTCAGACTAATTACCAGACTGAATATTGTACAATATTGTTGATTAATAAAAAGGCTCATTAATATCAATATGGACAAATTGGAGGCAAAATTGTCACATGAATCGTTAATAGATTCATTCTATCAACTAAACATTGAAGCTCCTGTGTAAATGAACTAAACAATAATAATTGAAGCGTGCTCTACATTATAAGGCTCATTTTATACCTAAACTAGCGTATTAGATGACCCTTGACAAATGGCGCATAATGCACTGTTGTATAGCACGCTTCAGTTATAAGATTTGAAGTAAAATCAATTTAAAATAAGTGCATTCTAAATTGAATAATTATATATTATACAATAGTTAATAAAAAAAATGTTTAATATATTAAGTTACGTATAGTTTTTAATCGAAAACACAAAAATTGTATTTTTACCCAACTATGTTTCTTATTACGCCTTGAAAAATTGATAACAATCATATAATTGTCATAAATGATAGATAATAAACGATATATCTCCACCTTTATCCAAATAAACCAGAATATTGTAATGCCAGAAATAATTAAAATAATAAATGTCATGAGTAAACATATTCATTCAAAAATAAAAAACTTTGTATAAATAATTTCTGTAAAAGTTGTAATAGTAGTAAGCCCAATAGTAGTAAGCCCTCCAAATTCTAGCTCGATCGGATAATGAACTATATTTTGTGTATGGATTTAAAAATTTGGTTTAATTTTTGATAGCTACAGTTTCTGGAGGTCAATAATATAGAATTAGAAAGTTTTAGAAAATTGTTCTCATGTTAGGAATTTCTTTAAATATACAAAAAAAACAATTATTTGTGTTGTCTTACCTGCGCATTTTCTTTAATTTAAACCTTTTCTGCTTGAATTTTTTTCAGGTTTAATCATAAGAACATATAATTCTTTTGACAGCATCAAAAAAAGATTTTCGTGGTGTGCAAGGTGAAAAAATTGGTCAAAAAAGACCCACTTCACAATTTTGAAACCAAAAAAAAAAAAAAATTTCATGATAACACAATCGGGACATGTTTCTACGATCAGAACTGACAAAATTTCTAACACGATATGTTAAAAGTTGATCAAACTTGAACACAAATATTGTTTTTAATATTTTTATCATATATTTTTATTGACTATCAAAAATTGTACATAAAAAAGTTTGGAGGGCTTACTGTTATTGGACAAATACAACTTTGGTCCACTATTAGAATTCTCTACTCGAAAAAAAGTTATTTTTTATCCACTATAATGCACATTACAGGGATCACAGTGCAAAAGGAGCTCAAAAAAGGGGAAATAGGGTGATTTTCTCACGAAAAAGGGCGAAATAGGGGAAAGAGTAAACATTTATTTTTATACGTCGAAAAGCACAAACAATCTTTTTATAAGAAATGTTATATTTTTAAATAATTTTCAATGATTTTTCAAAGATTTCTGCCATTGAAGAATTTATTTTTAAAAATTGGATATCTTAAGTCGTTGGAAATCCATTCACAGTGATATAAAAACGTCCGTGAAAAAAATATAATTGATCGAATACACAATTTTGATATGTTTAACATCTTTCTCATAAATATTTCTTTCCAAGATTTTTCATTTCTTCCTTACTATAATTAATACTTTCGAAGTACATTTGAAACCACACTATTCAGTAGAGCGAAGTAAAAATGCTAAAATTAATCGAATCGTTTGAGCTGAGGGATAACAATTTTTGGCCCGACATCCAAAACAAGTGAAGAAAAAATGTTGAAATCGGTTAATATCTTCTGTTCTCTTTTTAAAATTAAAAAAGAAATTTATTTAAAATTTTTTGACAATGTACAAAAACATGTTTTTTTGGATTGATTTGAACCTGAAATTTCTTCAGCTTGAATCAAAGGAACATGTTATTATTTTTTATTCATGGGAAACATTTTTTTCGTGATAACTTTCCAAAATCGCAAAAAAATATGAAATCCCAAAAATCCTAAATCACGACAAAAGCTTTTTTCCGAAAAAGCAAAATAATAAAATGTTTCTTTGGTTCAAGCTGAATAAATTTCAGGTTCGACATATTCAACTTGTTTTTAAATGTGTGTATATGACTCAATCCAAAAAAAAATGTTTTTGCACATTTTCAAAAAAAAACTGTTACTGCGCAAAAAATTTATTTTTAAATTTCGTAATTTTTTATTATTGTTCACTAGTAAAAGCTGTCAATATAACAAATTCGTCACAATTTTTGAACCAATAGGAAATATTTTGAATTTGAAATCGTTAAATTTTACTGATTAGAATTTTGTTCACTTTTGTCGAATACCAACCCACAAGTTTTTTCCCCCCTCAGCTCCAATGATTGCAAATTGCTCAAGGAATACTTATATAATACTTATTTAAAAAGTACTACATATTTTGTAATGTTATTGGTACCTTATTTATTCATAAATGATTCATTTAAAGGCTGGCCGACAAAATTAAATCATTTTTGTACCCAAAGATCGGACTATGTGACCCCGAAGAATTTTGGTATCCTAAAACCGAATCCGTTATCCAAATTTTTCCTATACGTCAGGTTTTTGAGATATCCTAACTTGAAAGTGCAAAAATGGCTATTTTTAGCCATATTTGAGGTAATATAACACGATCAAAACAATTTTCTTTCCTAAAAACTGCTAACGCCATCGTTTAGTACTCCTTTTTATCTTCCATTTCCAATTTTGATCATCCCGAACTGATTTTTTTTCTCCGAGATATCACACATTAACCATTTCAGTTCCACAATGCATTGTGGAACAATGCAAGGCGAAGAGAAACTGAATAGTTAGTGTGTGATATCTCGGAGAAAAAAAATCGGTTCGGGATGATCAAAATTGGAAATGGAAGATAAAGAGGAATACTAAACGATGGCGTTAGCAGTTTTTAGGGGAAAAAATTGTTGATCGTGTTATATTACCTCAAATATGGCTAAAAATAGCCATTTTTGCACTTTCAGGTTAGGATATCTCAAAAACCTGACGTATAGGAAAAATGTGGATAACGGGTTCGGTTTTAGGATACTAAAATCCTTCGGGGTCACATAGTCCGGTCTTTGGGTTTAAATTTTGTCAGCCTGTGTTATTATTTAATAATGGGTATATTTACTAATTTTAGAGAATTTTTCGCGTGATTCAAATATTGCATTTTCAAATATCGTATATTTGAAGAGAAAAGGGGAAAAATGGGAAGCTTTTTGAGAATAGAGGGAAAAAGGGGAATTTCAAGAAAAAAGGGGAAACTAAGAAAAAATGGGAAGACTGTGCACCCTGACATTATTATTAATATTACTAATAATTCAAAATTAAAGGCGGCTTAAAAGCTGATAAATGTACCCCATTTTGTACGACAGCTCGCATCGAAGTTTAGGCAAACCAAGCGCTGCTTGACTGCGGTGTTCCAACGAGACGCCTTAAACGGTTTAATATATACAAGTGGATAATTGGAATGTGGACCGAAAACCCCTCTATTGTTCTCAAATTTTCATACAAAATACTAGTGAACACAAAAACTTTTTCAGGTTTTACAGGCCCTGAAAATAATTTACTCTCACCTCGACTCTCACATCACACACATAAGGATGAAATGTAGCCATTAGTAGATAATGATTTGGCAAAACTTGCAAATAAAGATCCTCATAAAAGTTTTTGTAAGAAACGTAAAGGGGTAACTATTTTTATACAGATTCATCCTTTTATTCTTATTATACATACTAAGTAAGTGAAAATAATAATACAGAAGCAACATCCCAATGGGAAATGTATAATAACGATTGGCCCAAGATTTTACGAACATAGAACCAAGCGTGAGTCTTGGAAATTTCCCACAGGGATTTTCATTACGTTTTACTAATAATTCAGATCACTCCTAAACATAATTTATTACTCTTAAAGTGAAAAAAAACTGAACACAAATTTAATAAATCAATTAATCGTAAAATTCTAGAAACCAAGCGAAAGAGGTTGAAAAGAATTTTGCGATGAAGCTAGATCCACCTGTTTGCCTTGAGATTCCATACTTGTCAGAGGAAAGCGTGCGACGATACGATATAAAAAAGGGTAGGGGTAGGGGGTAGAGGTTTCATGGTCTAGAAGTCGTGACGGCGCGAGACCTAATGGAATCGTGGTAGAAATCGAGTCATCTCCCAAGGCTTCGATCCGCAATCGAGGGTGCTCAAGGAGCTTCGCTCTACCCCCATTTACCCCCATCTCCTACCCCCGTGCACGCTTTTTCACTCTCTTCACATCCACCGACGCGAATGGAATTTCCGTTTCGAATCGAAGAAATCTATTTCCCGGGGAGTGACGTATTCGCGGCTCACACTCAATAAGAGTCACCCGGCGAAACTAATCGATCATGTGACGTATGGCGAGCGGACGATATATCTCGCCTCCGAGGGTGCAAAGAAGCTTCAAGATGCTCTCCTCAGCGTCTCATGCACTGCAACACGACCAACGAGACTATAACTGAGTTCCCTTCTAACTCGACGATATGTATGTACCTCGCAACCCCGTTAAAAAAAATTGAATCATGAAATGTGTCCAACCTATTTAAATACATTATTTTCTTAAAATATTTTTCATATTATTGTTGTAAGAACTCAACCTCTATTTACGTATGCTTATAGCGAGAAAATTCCAGTGAATTCAATATGAATGACAATTTTTTCCAATTACTTACAATTCATTCTTTTGGTCGGAAATTAGTTTTTTTATTGAAAATAATTTTTTTAACTAAAAAGTGAACTAAATTTTGTTTTGAAATTTTTTTATAGCCATTTGATCTTTTCGGTGGAGAATTCATTTGTTTACTTGAAAATTTAAAAACTTCTACGAAAATTTAAGTTATTTGCTTAAAAACTTATTTCTCTATCTGAAAATTTAACTAATCAATTTTTTGTTGAAAATTTAGCTTTTTTAGTTAAATATTTATCTATTTTGTTGGAAGTTTGTCTTTTTTGGTAGAAAATTCACCTTTTTAGTTAAAATTTATGTATTTTATTTAATTTCTTTGGTTAAAAAATAGTTTTTTCTTATTAAAAATTAATTTTTCAAACTAAAAATTTAACTCAATGCTTAAAAACTTATTTCTCTAACTAAAAATTAAGCTATTCTATACTTTGTTAGAAATGTATGTTTTTTCGTTGAAAATTGATCCATTTAGTTGAAATTTTTTTTTTCGTAGAAAAATCAACTTTTTTGGTTGAAGATGCAACTATTGGGTTGAAAATTCCATTAAAAATAAAAAATTTTGATGAAAAATGCATGTATTTTCTTAAAAATTATTCTTTTTTTGGTAGAAAATTAATCTTTTTGAAATTTAAAAATTTTAAATTAGATTAAAATAAAATTCAGAATCCCATTTAACGTTTTTATTTTTTTTATTTTCAGGAATTCTATACATTAATCTTTTTGTTTGAAATTTTCATTTCTTTAGTTGAAAATTATTTTTTATATTGAAAATTAATTTTTTTTAAATAAAAATTTAGAAATTAATTCTTTTAACTAAAAATTTAAATATATTCCATTTATCATCAAAATTTTTTTATAGCCATTACATCTGTTCGGTTGAAAATTCATTTGTTGGGTTGAAAATTTAACTAATTGGTTGAAAATTTATTTTATTTGTTTAAAAACTTATTTCTCTAACTGCAAATTAAACTATTCTATTCTTTGTTTAAAATGTATGTTTTTAGTTGAAAATTTGTCTTTTTTTGATAGAAAATTCATCTTCTTGGTTGAAAATTCACCTAATCGGTGAAATGTTTTTTTTTTGTTTTTGTTTGAAGATGCATTATTTTAGTTGAAAATTGAAAAAAAATTTTTGAAAATATGTTTTTTTTTTGTAAAAAATAACTAACTGGGTAAATTTTAATGAACAAATTTTCTCCGTGTATGAGACAAATTCCCTTAAAAAAATTTAAAAGTTCAAATAGAGACAAAAGTAAGAAAAGTTCCATTTTATTTTTTTTCTCGAAATTTTTACGAGGGCTGCTGGGATTTATCTCAAAAAAAGTACTGCTGAAATAGGTGGCAAGTACCAAAAATGTTCAAAATAAGTCTCGTTTCACCAAAACTTGTTTAGGAAAAAAGTCCTAAATAATCATTTGATTTTTTTAAATTAAAAGTCAAAATATAATATAACAATATAATAATTAATAAATAAAATTATATAATAATATGATGATAATAATAATAATAATCATTTACAAGAATTAGGTGGGACTTTTTCGTTAATTTGGCACTAAACAAGTTCTGCTTAAAAAAAATTAAGTAAGAATTCTCCGGTACTTTTGTCCTAGAAAAGTCCTGCGTTTAGTATGCTTTTAGCCCTGCTTTAAGTACTTTTGCCATACAAAATTCCTGCTAAAAAAATGTGTCCTAAAAGAGTTTTTGTGCTGATGGGATTTATGTCCCCCAAAAAAAGCTTTCCTTTAAAATTGTCTACATATCAAAGAAATTGAATAATATATCATGAATTCTCAAAATAGTGAATGTTTGAATTCGGTTTAGTACCCTTCAACCCTCTTCTCGTTATTCCAGGGGAGGGTTACGTATCTATTTGAGAGAAATCTCTGCTTGTATAGGTTATCTCTCCTCGCTTACGACAATCTACAAATATGTGTATTCGTCACTGTCTTCTCAGTCCGTCTGTCATGCCCCCAGAACAAACGAGAAAGAGACATTTAACAGGAAATTCAAAACATAGAATAACAAAAAAATACTTCTGTAAAATAAATTTGAATAAACATCTAAACACATCTTAACATTTTTTAATAATACAGAAATCTATTATACATAATTTTATTTTTCAGTGAATGAATTTTTTTCTGATCATATATATTTTGAAAATCATACAACTTTATTTATCCGGAGAAAAAAAGCGTGTCCAGATTTTTGTTTACATACAAAAGCACTTTTACATCTGTACCAAAAAAGTAAATAGTTAATCTCTTGATGTCATTATTAATTTTTTATTTAAATAATTATTATATATTAATATATAGTATTAATGATTTTATTATATCCATTTCTCCCTGAATGCAGTCGTAAACTCGATTTGTTTCTCTCTTTCGCACGATATGCGATTAGGGGTGCCGTGAACCGCAATACAACTCCGTTTTGGTTCTCCGAAACCTTTTTTCTCTGCCAGAAAATTTAAGTGGATACATTTCACCGTTGGGAAAAAAAACTACTGAGCTCGTTTCGCTGGCTCGTGTGTCAAAGAGAAACGAGCGGACGATAACCTGCTTTTGCGACGTAAGGGCTAGTGCATTCGAAAAAATACGCTTGAGTGATTTTAAACATACGGAACTCTTCCTCCTTTCCTGATAATAAGTTTTAAATTTAGGTAATTTAAAACATCAAAAGAATAATATATTTTAGCGCAGTTTGACTAGTATACAGTCCCGTCCAGGAGTATCATGGCACTTAAAAAACTAGGGATTAAAAACACATGCACTCACTACTCGCAGGATATCTTCGGAACAAAATCAAGGAAAATAATAGCAATCCACGGACTCACTTGAGGGGTCAAAAATAGTGTTAATAGTGTCACAAATTTGGGAAAATAGTGTAATAAGAACTTTAAATTATTAAACTTATGTTTAGTTTGAATTTAAAAAAGTTTATAGTCCGAAATCAAAAAATGTGCAAAAGAAAAATTAACTTTATTTTTTTATGATATATATATTTTTTTCTTTATATATAATATTGCTTCAGGCGATTAGCGAAGAACTTCAACAAATTTTTCAAGAAAAAGTAAAGGAATAGTGGCATTAGGGGACAATTGTGGAAAATAGTGCATTTAGTGTCATTTTTTCGAAATGGTTGCAAAATAGTGTCATTGCTCAAAAAAGTGTCAAATAGCGTCAATAGTGTGGTGAGTCCGAGGCCTGTAATGGTAAGAAGTTGAAAGTCATACAAAGTTTATTTTTCGTTTTAATAATTTTAGGTACTTCAAACTAAATCCTCTAACATTTTATCGTTCAAAAACTAATTAAATTAGTAACTGAGTGTTAATAAATTTACACTAAGCAATTAGTAAATCTTTACAATATTGGATTATTTCGTAAATATCTTGACTAATCGAATTAGTAATTTTCTACTAGTCTTTAATGGCACACTTTTCTCTAACAAAATTAGTAGAATTTCACTAGCAATCAATGAAATTGTACTAATTAAGATTTAGAGAGGAAGCGTTTTAAAATAATTTTAAACTGGAAACTGGAAAATGACCTCATGATTCGAGAAATGATTCTTGAATCTTTAACAGGGTGGCGATTCGGCGGACGATTTCAAATTCCCGGTCATTTCCCGGTTTTTCCCGGTCAAGTTTTTCAATTTTCCCGGTCAACTAAAAGTAACATATTTATATTTGCCGCAAAACGCAAAAATTTATTTTAATTCATGATGTTCGTTCTAAACATCTTTTAACACAACAGAGCAAAACGTTGCAAAATAAATGAATTTTGAAAAAAATACTTAAACTTTCAGTTGAAAAAATTAATTTTCAAAAAAAAAAACGGATTTTCAACAAAATAGTTCAATTTTCAACCAAAGTGATGAATTTTTAAATCAAATTATGAATCTTTATCTGGAATAGTTAAATTTTAAACCAAAAAGATAAATTTTCAACTAAAATGATGAATATTGAACTGGAACACTCGAATTTTCAACCAAAAAGACGAATGTTTAAAGAAGATTACATTTTAAATAAAAAGATTAATTTTCTACCCAAAAATACAATTTTTCAACCAAATACATTAACTTTTAAAGAAAGGTTTGAAGTTTTAATAAAAGAAGACAAATTTTCAACCAAATAGTTAAATTTTGAACTGAAAAAATAATAATTTTCAATCGAAAATGGAATAGTAACATTTTTAGTTTAAAAAATTATTTGTAAACCAAACATAAGAGTTTTCAACTAAAACAATGAATCTTTAACTGAAATAGTTCAATTTTCAAACCAAAAAATTAATTTTTACTAAAAAAAGATAAATTGTCAACCAAAACTTTAATAATTAAATTTCAAGATAAAAAAATTAATGTTTAACCAAACAGATGAATTTTCAACAACAGCTATGGAATTTTCAATTGGAATAAGTTAAATTTTCAGTTAAAAAAATTAGTTTCAACAAAAAAAAACTAACTTTTAACAACAACAAAAACTAACTTTCAAAATAATAGTTACATTTTCAAACAAAGTGATGAATTTTCAAAGAAAATTGTAAATATTTAACAGCGCTAGTTGAATTTCAAACCAGAAAGATGAATTTTTAACTGAAATGATGAATCATTAACTAGAATAATTGAATTTTTGACCAAAAAGATAAATTTTCAACCAGGAATATTAATTTCTACCAAAAAGACGAATTTTCAAATAACAAAGATAATTTTTCAACCAAAAATTGAATAATCAAATTTTTAGTCAAAAATGAATGTTCAACCAAAGACATGAATTTTGAACTAAAATTATGAAATATTCAACTTAATAGTTACATTTTCAGTTGAAAAAAAAAAATTTCAATCAAACCACTCATTTTTCAACTAAAGAAATTAATTTTTAATTAAAACGATGGATTTTCAACTAAAAAAAAAATTAATTTTTAACAAAAGAGCTTAACTTTAACCAAATAACTTTATTTGAAACCTAAAAGATGAATTTTCAACTAAAATAATAAATATTTGACTGGAATACTTGAATTTTTAACCGAAAAGAAGAATTTTTAAACAAGAAGATTAACTTTCAAAGAAAAATAAGATAATTTTTTACCAACAAAAAAATCTATTTTTTAACAAAATACATGAATTTTCATCGGAATAATTAAATTTTCAATTAAAAAGACAAATTTTTATCCAAATTGTGGAATTCCGAACTTGAACATTTTAATTTTTAACTCAGAATGGAACAGTTAAATTTTCGTTTAAAGAAATTAATTTTCAACCAAACTGGTGAATTTTCAAATAAAATGATGAATCTTCAACTGAAATGATGAATCTTTAATTGGAATAGTTTAATTTTATGTCAAAAAGATGAATTGTCAACTATAAAGTTTAATTGTCTACAAAAATAGATGAATTTTCCACAAAGTACCTACATTTTCAAACAAATAGTTTAATTATTAAATGAAAAATATCAATTTTCAACCAAATAGTTGAATTTTCATCAAAAAAAGATAAATTAATTTTTAACAAAAGTTTAACTTTTAACCCAGTAGTTGAATTTTTAACTAAAAAACGATGAATTCGCAACGAACAATTTAAAAAAAATTTCTATTATAATTCAGAAATATTTCTTCTTTGAAATACTACTTCTACTCTGAAAACTGCTTGAAGTACTTTTATTACCTAAAATTTAGAAGAGGGAACTTTCAAATTGTGACGAATTCTGACTTGAAGAGGGATTTTTGAAAATTCCTTTCTTCTAAATCCGAATTATAATTCCTTAAAAAAGATTCCCATTCCATGTAAAAAATTCCCTGTTCCAAGTGAAATTATATTTCTTGAATTTTTCTATAATCAGAAGTAAATTCCCGGTTTTTAAATTAAATTCCCGGTCATTTCCCGGTCAATAAAATTCCAGGTCATTTCCCGGTGTTTCCCGGTTTCCGGGTCAAGTCGCCACCCTGTTTAATTAAATTTCAAAAAGGAAATAAAAACACAAATAGAAATTAGAAATTGAACGATAAAACTCTTCCCTTAAGTTTGGCAGTGAATCGTAAAAAATGTAATAAATTTGAAGATTCACGGAATACTCTAGTAGAGTAAGTCCTGAGGGCACTTGAATTAAAAATTTGTCACAGTTCTAACAGTTTCTATGATGGATAATGTCCTACTGGCCGATAGAGGACACCCTTCTTGAAGTGCCCGATAAGCTGCAGGACAGCAGGTCGTTGTCCCTATTCCAAGACACGTCCGTTAATCGCGCAAACGAACAGAATATACCACGACGTTAATTAAGAAGGATGTCTCTGAGTATTAGCCAAGCCGTGCACTTGAGAACGCTTTGGAGTTGCCTGCGGTGCCATAAGCGGACGAAATGACAGGGGGATGTTGAATAAGGGTAGGATTGTTCTATGGCTTACCCACGCCGAAACTCCAACGGTACCAAACTCAGTTTCTCTGACAATCACGCAAACTCACCTGAAACACAAAAACAAATACTCGTTATTATTATTGTTATAATTATTTATTTCTTAAAATGAAACAGCCCTGGTGGAAACATTTTTACAAAAAAAGTACAAAAAACTAAAACTAAAACTATCATATCACAAGAAATATTACAAGAAAGTACAACATTTTTCTATTATTCTAACGAATTTTGTACAATTTGTACAGGAATTTTCAGGTTTTGCAGTTAAAAAATTGTTATTTTTGACCTAGAATGACAAATATTTAAGAATATTGCACTAAGATAATTTTAAATTAAGATGTGAAAATGATCGCTATTACATAAAAAAAAGGTTCAATGTACAAACTTTAAAGGAATTGTAGAATAGTAAAAGATAATAATCGTTATTAAACAATAAAAAACTTGAGTTTTGAGCTTTTTTAAATATATATTTAAATATTACGTTTGAAGCTTTTTTGTAAATATATAATTAAAAAAAGCTCGAAACGTAAGTTTTAGTTGTTTATTAACGATTATTGTCGTTTAATATTATAGCATTACTTTAAAGTTTAAACATATACGCTTTTTTGTAATAGCAATCATTTACACATCCTAATTTAAAATTATCTAATTGCAAATATTCTAAATATTTGTGTTCCTAAGTCGAAAAAGAACAACTTTTTGGCTGCAAAATCTGTAAATTCATGTAGATTCTTGTAGTTGTGCTTTTTTGGATATTCTCGTACGAAATTCAAACGGCAAGAAAGTACAAAAATATAAAACATAAGTAAAAAATGCATTCGAATAATAAACTATAGTTCTTTCCTGTAATTTTTGTTCTAATTTATTGTATGTATTTGTAGGTTCCTGTAAAAATGGTTTTAGGTTTTTGCACTGTTTTTAAAAATATTTTTCTCTACTTTAAAATTACGTTTGATAGATATTAGATACCTAGGTAACATTTTCATGTAAAAAAAAATGTTGCACGACTAAAATTTTTGCTTTATCTACACTGTTAGAAAAATCTCTACTAAATTCAGTATACATGTAATGGAATCAAGAATGCATAACCTGAAATTAAATTTAGTATACCAGCGTACAGTAAATTGAGTATATTCTTACTGAATTTTGTATACACGTATATGAAATTTAGTATACGCGTGTACTAAATTCAGTATAAATATACTCAATTTACTGTACGCTGGTATACTAAATTCAATTTCATGTTGTGCATTTTTGTTTCCATTACATGCATACTAAATTTAGTAGAGATTTTTCTAACAGTGTATGATTTATTATAGTAACAGAAGTTCCTGGCAAACATGTAATATATATATTTTTTAATTTGTACACTTCTTCAATAAACTACAAGAATTTATAACATCATTCTTACTACAGTTTTTCAGTATTTCAACTTTTGTGAAATGTGCTATTTTGTTGTAAAGATTTGTCATTTTCCACAATAATTTACGGAAAATTAAAAGTGTTTTTATGACGTCAAACGCACAGATTTGAAAAATGTAAAATACTGTAGTTTTCTGTAACTCCTTGTAGGGTTTTACAACAAAGTAAAAAAATTATTAATAAAAAGTTATATCAATTTTCAAATTGTAAAATTTTGTACTTTATTGTTTTCTTTTTTACTTTTCTAGAAGGAAATACAAGAAAAAATTATCTATCTGTATTTAATTGTATTTTGTTATTAAATTTTGTACATTTTTGTACAAGTTTTAACAAAAAATTACAATCATAAAAATATCTAAGAGTTCAAAAGATTTGAATGATTTGAAACGATTTTTAAATATTACAAGAGTTTTCTAAATATTTTTAAAAATTTCAAAGACTTCTGATTTGGAACAGGGAATTTTGGGAAAAAATTATAATTCTGACCCTGGAGCAGTAATAACTGGAAAATTAGGGGAAAAAACGTTTTTTGAAAATCCCAAGAATTAAAATTTAAAGGAGAAATCACTCCTTCGGCCTTTTAGGGAATATCGACTGGACTAGAAACAGGAATTTGACTAGTCGGCATTTCGCTTTGTTAGTTTGGAACGCATGGTAGGCAAATTGCTCCAACAATGCAGGTAGTTTCCGGTAGCTGCTTTATAGGTTAGGTATACGCCTGATACGAGCACTGGGGGTGAGCATTCCACTTTTTGTTTGTCGGTATTTTTCCACAAGCTTGTAATCAAAACCTTTCACATTAATTGCTTCATCAACAACTGAAAGTACTCTAATCTACAATAAAATTTATTTTTTATTTTTATTTATTCAAATTAGATATAATATTCACCAATGGTGTAAATAGTGTCACAAATTTGAAAAAATAGTGCCAAAATAATATCGTAAAATTTTGTTAGTATTAAACTTATGTGCAGTCCGAAAGCAAAAACTTTGCAATGGGAAATTAACTTTGCTTTTTAAGAAAAATTTCCAGTTTTCGAACCTAATATTTTAAAAACATTAAAAATAAACTTCAATGTTTATTTAAAATGGCATTCTTTAGTCTAGAAATGATCATTATTCCTATTTATTTATCGCAGGCTTCACAGTCATTTCCCTATTCACATCGCTTTCTCGTTTTTCCACTTAAATGCAAAAACTACTATTACATTTTTGGTTGAAAATTCAACAATTTGATTGCGTTTTTTTTCTTTCTTGAAAGATAATTCTTTTTTACTTTAACTATTTTGTTAAACATTCATCTTTTTGGTTTGAAAGTTCATCTCTTTTTGTAGAAATTTCACCTTTTTTGGTTAAAAATGCAGCTGTTTGGTTGAAAAAAAAAATCTGCGTCGGTTGAGAATTAACTTTTTTGTTAAAAATTCAAATGTTGAAAATTTATGTATATTTTTCTGAAAATTTGTCTTTTTGATAGAAAATCAATTCTTTCGGTTTAAAATGCAACTGTTTGGTAGAAAATTAATCTGTTTTAGTACTGTATTCAATTATTTTGCTAAATAATCTTTTTTGGTGGTTAAATCAAACTGTTTTATTTTCATTTTTTATAAAAACCATTTTTTTAATATCATCTATTGAACTTTTTGTCGAAAATTCATATTTTTAGGTTTAAAATTCAATTCCTAGGTTGAAAGTTATATTACTTTCTTAAAATTTTATTTTTTTGGATGAAGATTCATAATTTTGGTTGAAAATTCAACTGATTGGTAGCAAAATGATATTTTATGTTGAAAAATTTATATTCTCGGGTTAAAAATGTAATTGCTTCGTAGAAAATTTGATTTTTTTAAATTAAAAATTAATTCTCTTAAATGAAATTTAACTACTCCACTTTTGGTTAATGATTGATCTTTTTTAGTTTAGAAATTCAACTATCAAGTTAAAAAATTTAGAAAAAAAATATAAACTAAAAATTAATCAAATAAAATCTGGATCAACATCACATTCATCGTTTAAACTATATTTAGTTGAAACTTCGTATTTTTGGTAGATTAATCTTCTTCGTTGAAAATGCAACTATTTGGTAAAAAATGGATTTTGTTAAAATTCATCTTTTTTTGTGGAAAATTAATCTTTTGTGTTAAAAATTCATCTTTTTGGTTGAAAATTTAACTATGTGGATGAAAATTCAACTGTAATGTAGAAATCTCATATTTTTGGTTAAAAATGCAACTGTTTGATTGACAATTAATCTATTTGGGTTAAGAATTCAACTATTTTGTGGGAATATCGTCCTTTATGGTTCAATTTAATTCGTTTTTGATTTCAAATGAAAATCTTTTCTTGGTTAAAATGTTAACTATGATATTTTTTGTTCAGAATTCATGTTTTTTCGTTGAAAATTCAAGGCTTTGGTTGAAAGTTGAACTACTTTGTTAATTCATAAGAAACAGCAAGATTTTAGCCAACCCCCTCCCTCACCTAAATCGTCTAACGTCATTTGTGCATGACTTCTAAATAAATTGAAGAAAAACCCTTACAGGCCTTACGAACCCTAAAAAATGGGGGTACGTGGTTCAAAATTTCAGAAAAAAAACTTTACTTAATATATGCACGCCCCCTGATCAGCCATTGAGACAATTTTTCGGTATGTCATGATTAGTTGAGATAGCGGACATATTATTTTCGCCAATTAGCGAAGAAGTCCAAAAATATTTTTCAAGGAAAAGTAAAGAAATAGTGGCATTAGCGGACAATTTTGAGAAAAGAGCGTCCTTAATGTAATTTTTTCGAAATAGTAGCAAATGTCATTGCTTTAAAAAAGTGTCAAAGAGTGTCAATAGTGTGGTGATTCCGAAGTCTATATTTCTGTTTAAAATTCAATTTAGAGTAAAGTTTTTCGCTTCTTAAACCCAAATTCGAATTAGATACGAAATTGTGTGTTTGGCTTGGAACATAGAAATCAAATATGGATGTCTCAATTTCATCGTTTAAAGTATGATTAAATTTGGGTTCGTTTCAACCAACTCTCGGTATATTTACATAATAAGTAAATCCACTGAGAACGCCAGGGGAGAAGGCTCTTTAACAGTGAAGTTGTCCAACTAGGAAACTCCACTATGTGCTGGATAAATTTACCTAGAGACGAATCGATCTATTTTATCCACAGTAACTCAGTCTGGGTAATTGTTTCCTATCAGTCCACTTCCGTGATTTATTATTTATCTGACAGGTTGGCAAAAAGCTTTAACTGTTTTATGAATACGAAATTAATGCTCTCTTACTACATTTATCATTTCTCAAATACAAAAAAAATTGTATTCGAAAGGAAAGAAAGGAAAATGTCCATCAAAGGTAGGGTAAGTGCACCAGTCTCCGGACACGTATCAGCGGTCGGACAGTCTCGCATATTTTATAGTAAGAATAGTGTAATGAACTATAATTATAAAAAGATGTTTTTACGGTAATGAAAATGTTTAGTAAGCCGATCAGCTTTTATCGTCATTTTGGGCATGTGTGTGTCAGAACATAGAACATTTTTATTCTGAAGTTATGACTTACATTAGTTAAGTTTTGACTGAAAAAGCTGCATTTTCCAAACGTGAGAGACTTGAAGTTTCCGTCATCTTTGGCAAATTCAACTTATGCATTTTATATTGAGAGATTTTTAATCTGTCCGAACTAAGATGCAGAATTTTTTCATTTACCCAGAGATCGGACAGCCTGTCAGACCTCTAGCGTGAACGTCATTTTGGCAGTGCTTTTAAAGTCAGACGACTAAGATCAGCGGATAAATAAAACGTGGTCATAAATTTTTTGAAATAAAATTTATCATTTACTTGTTTTTAGATAAAGTTATTATTTCGAAACTTATTTGTATATTCAACATTATAAGAATGTAAACATTATCTTAAAATCTTAACCTACCCAATCTCAACTTAGACACATCAATTGGACTTTTATCCCATTTTGTTGTCAAACTTCGATAGATGGAGTAAAATAACTGAATTTTTGATTATGAATTAAAAAAGAACTAGTTATAATATTTTAAATAATGAAGAAGGTTCGTTTTTAAGATTGATCTTGTCATCATTAATTGTCTTGAAAGTCTAACCTCCCTAACCTATAATAGATACAATTATAGATTTTTGTTTAATTTTTTTGTATGATTTCAATTACTTAATTTAAAACGCATTTTTTATCAAAAATTCTTACTTCTAGTATTTTAAAGTAGTGCATTATTGAGCCTGTTTCCTTTAAACAGAAATTTGTAATACATAATAATACTGTCCGACTATTGGAACACATGCTGTCCGACCACTAAAAATCTTTTCCAACCACCGGTGTTTTCGTAACTTTTTTCAGAAAATCTATTTTTTTCTTTCAAAATGGAATGTGACTTAAAAATAGATAGCAAAAATAACTTTATAAATACATATACAGTCCGAAAACGTGAATCTTTATCAGAAATAAGTTAATAATAGTGCCTACAACGATTTAAATATGAGGGTAACGCTATTTGATCACATAATTTTGGTCATAAGAATTACAATTTTCGTTTGGAACAGAGAATTTTATAAAAGAATTATCATTCTCTATTTCAACAGGGATTCGGAGATTTGGAACATTCTCTGTTCCAAATCAAATAATAATTCTTTACGAAAATACCGGAAAAAATTTCCAAAAATTCCTTGTTTTATGTCAGAAATTAAATCAATTACAACATTTTATATTATAATACAGAAATATAGTAACTCCGTTTTTCTAAAATTTGAAAGAGGACAGCTTTTACTTGTGGCAAGTTTGTATTTGAAAAAAAATTGAAATCAAACAAATTTTGATTTGTGACAAGAGATTTTCAAAATCTGACGTATTATGACCTGGAGCAGGGATTGTTGTTGTAAATTCTCTTTATAAATCAGAATTAAAATTATTTTCTAAAATTTCCTGTTATATCTCAAAAATTACCTGTTCCAAAGCAAAATTATAATTTTTTATGAAATTCCCTATTTCAAAGTCAGAAGCATAATTTTTTACGGGAATTTATTTTATGTTTAATTTATTTCCCGTCTAAACTTAGAATTACAATTCTTTTAGACAATTCCCTGTACTAAGTCACAATTAAATTAATTTCGAAAATTCCCTGTTCCAAGTCCTGAGGCACACATTTTATAATCTTAACGAAAATTCCTTTTCTAAAGAAACCCCCTGTTTCAACTCAGAATTATAATTATTTTAGCAACTTCAGTGTTCCACGTCAGAATTGTAATTATTTTGGAAAATTCCCTATTTTCAGTGACACTTACGATTTTTTCACAAATTCCATGTTCCAATGCACAACTAGAGTAATAAAATATAGCAAACCACTTTTAATTTGCATATAAGTACATTCAAGAGAAAAACCCCGGTACCTGAATCAAAGTCCCAGTCATTTCCTGGCGAAAAAAATTCTGGGCCATTCCCCGGTTTTCCCGATTACCCGGTCAGGTAAACACCTTGGTGATGAAGAAATTAACTACAATACTTTATGTGAAATCAATACGTGAATAAAAATGAAAAAGCAAAATATATATTTCTCATTTAGTTTCATATTGTGAAGCAGGAAAGAGTAAAAAGAACGAAAATTGTTTTTGCATGACTGGTCCTTTGACGAATAAAGCAGACACTAGAATCAACGGAAACAACGACTCGCAAATCGCGCTCGCATCCAAGTGAATGAACTCGAAAAGGTTACGTTACAGTTGGAACAAGGCTGAAATATTTCTCGGTTTGGTTTAGCTATTGTGAGAAAATCGGAGTTTTCCCCGAATTCTGGGCATTGTTCATTTGCAAACAAATACTGGATTATTTAGAAAAATATCGGAGAGTCCCTTTCACAGAATGCTGACAAAATAATATTAACGAAACATTCTCTTCGAATTACGAGAAAATGTATGACAAAATGACATATTGTGATTGAAAATCAGATTAATGAAGTACGATTTCACAAATTTGTGATTTTGCATTTAAATATGAAGACGAGAAAGTGACCCAAAAAACCCCTATTTTTGGCCTATTTTGTCGACCTCATGAATTCGATTCAAAAGTGGTCTAAATAGTATAGGTTATGGTGATACTTCAAAGTAAGCAAAATTTCAAGTTGAGCATAGTTTTTGTTTCGATTTTGTTGTTAAGAAAAAAAAAAAATTTCCAGCAAAATTAGACAAAAATTAAAAAAAAAAAACAAGAACCACTTTCTGGATTAGTACCGTCACCTGGTGAAGAGGCTTACATATTATTGAAATACATTTCAGTAATATAACCAAACATAATCTTTCTTAGGAATATACATTTGCTTTTTAATTCAAAGGCCTTCTGATACAAGGATTGGTGTATCTATCGAGAGTTTCTATGTCTCGAGTATGAAAATACCGATTAATCCAATATTTTCAGCAAAAATCCTGATTTTTTTTCTGTAGAATCGGCTACACCTCAATTGAACACCGTTTTTGGTAAAATCTAATGTTAGATTCTAAAAGAACGGAACATTTTACATAGGAAATGATACACTTTGAGTATTTGAGACTCTTGAACATAATGAACGAAAGAGTCGGCTACTTTAAAGTATCACCATAAGCTATTGTTTAGACCACTTTTGAATCAAATTCATGAGGTCGAAGAAAAGGTGGTCACTCTTTAAAGTTTAATTTTCTGGAAATGAGACTTCAGCATAAAATAGAGTTTAAATTATGCAAAGCATTTAAATTAAATTCAGTTAAATTTTTCCTCCCGAGAAGTCAGGAAATAACGATAACATTGATAATGGGGTTGTTGCATATTTTCAAATAATTTTTTTTCCTAGTAAAATTAAAAGAATACCAAAAAAATAATGTAACTACGGAAGGAAAGTTTTTTAAAATCAAGTTTAAATATTTTTTTTAATGTTTAAAAAGTATATTTTTTTGAATTTTTGCGGGAAGTACTTTGCAGGAAGTACTTCATTCTGATTAGCGCGGTTGTCCGGTTGGTGATGGAATATAATATGGCCGCTGCGACTGAATGGGTAAACAGTAAACATAACCTATTGTACAAGATATTCAAATTGAGGTTATCTTTGGAAACATTTCATTCTCACGCACTTGAATGATATTATTCATTACTATCTTTTTTAAGGTTTTATATTTTAAGCAAAATTGAATTGCTTTTCGACAATTATAAGTAAATAAATATCTCTGTTAGAAATTGTAAATTGAATTTCCGCCAGCTGTCTGCTAGATACTTCGTTAGTCAATAGATCATTATTCTGATTGGTTACGCGCTTTTTGGGAAGTGACGTTTCAAGGTCACAGAGCTTTTGAATATGGATTTCAATACTTTTCTTAAACATTTTTTTTCTCCACAATGAAGTTTTCAAAATTTTTTTTAAATGCACCAAAATGTTCAGAATGTTATGCAGTATTTAAAAAATATATTACCTAAAATTCATGCAACGACCCCATTATGAGAATTTAGAACTTGAATGCTCTTAATTGTTCTATTTTACATTAGATGCAATGAAAAAGGAAAAATCTTTAGTAAAAGAATTAACATTCAGACAGTTTTTGTTTATAGAAATAAATTTTATTCTAGCATATTTAAGAACATTTGGTTAATAAAAAAATATTGATTGATATATTTGCTTGAATTAACCAAAAGTTCGTTTATGCAAACTAAAACAAAATACTTTGTTTGATCCAGTAAAAATTTGATTTATTCAAACAAAAAATTTTAGAAAAAAAATTGAGGCATTGTCAGATTTAAAGAATGACATAAAAACAATTTAGAATTATGTAAAAATATTATATTAGATTTTACAATTAATTCCAATTATAAGGTTAATTTGAGTATGAATAAATACATATGCCTTGCTTACACAAAATATTTATTTAAATTTATATTTACTGTAGCGCGTAATATTTCGCGTTTTTATTATTTGCCCCTATACCAGAAAGAAATGAAGGCGTGTGAACTGAAACGAAATGAAAACTAAGGCGTGCGATAAAAAACGGAAGCTACAAAAGTAGGATCATGTGGAACGATATGGGCGGATTTTCCCATTTTTCTGCGAGATAATGGGTGGGAGTGGAGGGAAAGGGGTGAATGTTCGAATTTCCCGTCGAAGGCAGGAAACATATATTTTAAATCGGGAGGGTCGAATTGGTGATTTTCGGCCCTCCCGATTGCGTGAGTGCGCTCGTGCGTGCATCATATTTCCAGAATCCGAGAGAAGGCTAACAAAATAAACAGAATAATCCCATGGTACTTCCGTGATATTGTGCAAATGAACCATCATTGTGCTTATGCTTTTCCCGCTTGCAAGTCGTAAAACATCGTTAACGTTCAGCAAAATCAAAAATCTAAAAAAGCATTCAACATTTTAAACAAAAATTCCGAAACTATGCTATGCGAGTTTTTAATCTAAAATATAATACTAATTAAATAATTGTATTATTTGATTGGATCAAAGGCAGATATCGGATTCAGTAGTTAAGCAATATTAAAAAGTTAAAAACTTTTTAATTAAAAAAAATATACATACACATATCTGCGTTATTTGACCCAGTTTTTATGATTCTACCTTCCAGTATTATATATTTCACTGGAGAAAAAATATTTTGAGAGAAAATAGGAATATGTGGAAGGACGAAACTAATATAAAAAGTGTGAGCTTATTTATCACAATTTTTTTAGGGGAGAGAAAAAGGTGCCAATCACGCCTTCTAGCGTGTTTGTGGTCTGTTTACGTAAATACTATTGGATCGATGACGCTTATCGTGCCGGTCACGCAACTTGGTCGATTGGCTTTCGTTCCGCTGTGAGTCCGTTCATTTTTCATTCTCGATCTGATAAGAACGACAGTCGGATCACACAAGCGGACTTCTTTCACTCTTTTTTGACATTTTGGTACAAAATTATGCTGCTTTTCTATATCGAACAAATTGTGTTGCTTAAGCAGGAATTTGGATACCAAAAAAATTAATTTATATTAGCCCAAAATTGAGACGCTGCAGTTCTAAGGCATGAAGGACTCAAATTAACTTTTTAAACAAAGAACTTTGAAATGAAACCATTTTTCACTGAAACATTTTTCAGAAGTGAATTTTTGTTGTAGGTAATTTCCAAGTGGGTAAAATTAAATTTCTCCACTTCGAAACAAAAGAAGACTCACCAAATTTGACATGGTAACCATACCCAATGTGGCGCATAAGTCTTATAACGTGAAGGTAATTTTTCTTTTCGGTAAAGACTACATTTAATTTTTTTTTCTATGAGGTTCCGACTTTGAAAACATATATATTAACTATACAATTCACATTTTTTCATTTTCCAAAGTCTCTGCATTAAAACATTAAAATTGTTCAATCATGAAAACTTCAATATTAAGCTTAAAATTTTAAAGACGTTAAAAACCGTAAAGGTTAAATTATACATGGTAGAATTATAGAAGACTTCCAATAACATCATATTCAGTTTAGAGTGTTTAGTACTGCAATTTTTTAAAAATGATTTAGCATTTCTGATTTAGAATTTTGTTGCATATTTTCCTAACTGAACCTTTTGCTTTTGGAAAGCTTCACAATTAATGACATTTTTATTCACTCTTCTTAATGAAGGTCGAGCGTAGGTTCACCGAAATTGGGTGAACGTAAAACAAATATTTTCGCTCCCCAACAAAAGGAGAAAAAAAAGTAAAAAAAAGTGTGTCAATTGAAGGGTAGTCGTGAATAAGGACAAAGCACCATTTTTTCGCTCATGCTAAAAAAGTCAGATAAATTTTAATAAACATTATGACAAAAAGTTTCTTTTCCATTTTCCCCATTTTTTTTACTAGTTTAAAATTTTTTTTGCAGTTTTTTTGCAAGTTTTTGAATTTTTTTCAACTCAAGAGGTACAAATCTATTTTTCTTTTGCTTTTTTAATTGAAAATGACACTTTAAATCATTGTCTAGAGTTGAAAAAATATCAGCCTCGAATTAAAAAAAAATCGTTGAAAATTCGATTTTTGTAAACGATTTTCGTCTTTCCTGGAAAATTGTAAAAATAGCGCTTACATCCTTATTTGGGGTTACCAAAAAGACGAATTCTCAATAAAATAGTTAGAATTTCACCTAAAACAGATAAATTTTCAACTTAGAATAGTTAAATTTGCAGTAAAAAAATTAGTTTTCAGCCAAATAAAATAAATTTTCAAAGAAATAGTTCAATTTTCAACCAAACAGATGAATTTTTCACCAAGAAGATTAATTTTCTACCAAAAGTTTATTTTTTAACAAAATACATGAATTTTTAACCAAATATTTGAACTTTAAAGGAATTTTCAATCTAACAATCACATCTTCAACCAAAGAAAGAAATTTTCAACCAAAACGATGAATTAGTTACCAGAATGATTATTATTCTACCACAAAAGGCGAATTTTCATTAAAAAAATACAGAAATTTTCAACCAAAGTTGAATTTTCAACTGAAGAAAATACATTATCATCCAAACATAGAATTTTCACAAAAAAAAAATTCAACTCAAAATGTAATAGTTGAATTTAATCCAAAAAATGTAATTTAAAAAAAAGTGGAAATATGAATTTTTAATAAAATAATAAAATTAACTTCTTTATCGAAAATTCCCTGACTCCGTCAGGTTTTCCCTAACATTCCCTGACTTTTCCTGATCAGTTTTAAATTCCGTGACATTTCCTGACCAGTTTTAAATTTCTTGACTTTCTGGAATTCCCGGATCTTTAGCAACCATAATCTTGTAACGGATAAAATGCGCAATTTCCGTATCAACATGAAGACTATCAATGAAGTTTGGTGCACAGCATGTGAATACCCTTGATTTCCTTTCATTGAAGGATCCCGGTGAGAATTTATACATGACTATGATAACTACCTCACCCATGTCCATCATGGGTGGGCAGAATAACCTGTGAATGGCCGTTAGCACTACTATTGCTATTGTCATACCCTAGTTTCGCGTGGCTTAACCGATTACAGAGATGTAATTAACAACAACAGAGCGTTTAATACTGTAAGCAGAGAGGGTACTAAATGGGGAGAGAGAGGATAGAATGGGTAACAATGAGAGCGGGGGTAATTTATCTTGTTGTATTAGCGAATGGATGATAATGACGCCAAGGAGCTGGCGGGCTGCGAAGGGGGTCTTCTACAAATGCTCTATATAGTCTATATTCTATCACCCTTGTGGGTTTCGTCCTACCTCTACGTGCTGCACATTGGCGTTACCATTATTAACACTAAGCGATACTAATTGACGCTGAAGACAGATAGGCTATAGAAATTCTTCAACCGCAGACAAAGGGTGCTTCCTTCTTCACCTTTCAATTTACGTTCTCACAATAGTTTACTCTAAAGAATGAATTTTTAAAAACAGCTTCCTGCAGATTGACTGATTGTTCAAAGGGGTTCACTCTTAATCAACCTAAATCCTTACTGATTTAATTCAGTGAACCATTTCTCACTGACTTAAATTTAGAAACTTCAGATATCCTCTCACCTCTGCAACAATTTGATTAACTCAATGTTCCGTTTATTTCAAGTTGGAGATCGATCAAAAAATTATTATATATAAAAAACGAGGTCAACAGATCGTAAGGGGCTTTGATGTAAAGTGAGATGATTGCAAGATTGATGTTCTTCTAAAAATGAAAAGGAGAAGAAGCTCCTTTCCTTCTAACAACGAACAATAGTACGTAACGACATACATTTATCTTTGCGAAAGGTAATTTGGATCTTGCATAAATATTCGAAAAAAATGTCTACATGCATATCTAGATTTAAATATCGTAATTAATAGTCAATTTCAGTATACATTGATTATTCGCCACAGAATCCCATTTCCTCTAAACTTCCTTATACGATCCAGATACATGTGTGGTTTCTAATCATTGTATAAGCCTAGAGATTATTGATTTTCGAGGACACATACGCCACGCACAATAGATAATAGATGGGATAATAGGACTCGAGAGAAGTCGGGATCACTAAGGCGATTGGCTTTGTCAGAATACAATTTTCCGGTCGATGTTCATCAGAGTAGAAGTTTAGTCTAAAATCGAATAGAGAAACCGGGGATAGGTGAGAGCAACCCATAGAAATAAAATCCTCCAGGTCATTTCTTCCGAGGGATAGACAAAATTGTGAACAGATGTTACCTTAGCTTATCTTTAATACTCATGAAGTATTATTAAAGGCTTACTACGATCATACTAGACCATGATCTCACTTTTCTTCAATATGCTGAATAATTTAATTTAAACTGAATAATATATCATTTTCGGTATTCAAAAAAATAATTTTTAATTCAAAAATCTAATGCAGATCAATTATAAATTAGAAGCTTTTAAAATTAAACATTCAGCATGAAACACTTTTATCTTGAAACGTCCAATGCTGTTCTGTTCCACATGGACAATTCTTTGAAGTTGAATAGGTTCAACGTCAAGACCTTTGAATACATTTAAATACGCCCCTTTCAAATTTAGATAAATTTCAAATGAAAAAATATATCACAATATTCGATTCCAAAGTGGAAGCCATTCGAAATTTAAAATTTTTATTTCGAGGCAAAAAAAAGGTTTATAAATAAACATTTCATTCAAAACAAGTTAAAAAATTAAAACTTTCCAAATTAAACAATTTTACTACTAAGGTAATCAAGAATTGAGAGATTCCAACAAAATTTATCAATAATTTAGACTTTCAATTTGAAATTGTACAAGATCGAGTAATTAAAATTTGAAATAATCTCATTCAATAATTTTAAATCTAAAACAGGGTGGCCGAAAAACTTCATGTTCAAAATTCCATGACCAAAAAGGTGACCAAATGTAACTATTTTTCAATCCAAAAAGTGACTAAAGGTGACTAATGTACATTTTTAATGTGTCTAATGTTCTTTTGAATGTAAAACAATCCAATTCATAAGACTTGTAAACAATTCAAATTAAATTCAAAAGAATTCAAATGAATTCGAAAAATTCAAAAACTTCCATTAATTTGTGTAAAATTAGAGTAAACTTAGAGGAATGTAAGGGAAATAAGGGGCCATTCAAAAAATACGTAACGCTTTTTTCTGAAAATGTTCACCCCCCTACCCCCCTTCGTAACGCTTTTTCTATAGTAAGTGTATGTAACTTTAACATTAGCGCAACGCTCGATCCATTAAATATTAAAAAATCCCGTGAAATTTTATGAAATCTGATATTTCCTGAAATTCTAGAAAATTGATTAAAATACCTTGAGAGCTTTTAAAATCCTCAGAAATCTTATAAACTCCATTTGAATCTTTTAAAATACCCTAATACCTTATAGGTGCTTTAAAATCATTCCATATCTTTCAAATTTCTAGGAAATTGTTTAAACCCCCATGAAAATTATACAACCTGAAGTAATTTGATCTGAAATGGACCAATTTCCAAAATTTCAATTTTAATCGAAATCAATCAAAGAGCAAAAAAGACTGGCTGCCAAGCATAAAGTAAGCATTTGAAATTTTCAAAATTATAACTACTACCCTCTATATTTACTCAATTTCGTATAACGATAAATATCAATGAAAGAACTTGGTAATTGTTTTTCAAGCTCGAAGGAATTTATCTGGGTTAGAGTAATTTTATTGATCAGGGTCCGAGAAATTTATCTGAACTTTTCGTAACTGCGTGTGAATTTGTTCCAGACGTCTCGCAAACCCCAGTCGATTAGCAATCCTTGTAGGAGTTTATCTCATAGGCTTTGTGTTTATTCAACGTCGGCAAAAAAGGCGTCCCACCCGATATATTCGCAGACACGTAGAAGCTATTAAGCAAAATGCTTCGGCAGATTGTAAAGGCAGATAAACTGGAATTTAAGCTTGGGCTGAATAGGCATGATCCAGTGTTCTCTATAATGTAACCACAAAACCCTCTAAACCTACCGGCTTGAGTATACAGTTCTTAACACCTCTGTTTTCAGTCAAATTCAAATAGTTGCTCATTTAGAAATAATCTCACAGAAAAAACTGAAGCTTTTTTGTAAAAGAATTAGATTAAAACACTGCAGGCAGATAACAACTATTCTGACTACTAGATTGACCACACAAAAAAACGGGGAGTAAGAAATGTTGCAGGTAATGGGCGAAGTGGGATAACCGTCAGCAGGGTAACTGCGACTGGGCAGCACGTTACATGCCTGTAACCACGTAAACTTTACCTCAGTTGGGAGTAATCAGTTCACTATCACCCTGCTTGAACGATTACCTTCAACACTTCGTACCTCCAGTTTTTTTTGTGCATTACAACTACATTTATAACTCTCAATTTAGTTGTCAACTGTCTACACAATTTTTATGTAATGTTAAGATAAAAAAAGCTTGGGGTTTCCCAAGTAAAGTTTAATTTGAAGAAATTGGTACCAGATTTACAGAATCAATTAGTTACCACTGATGAAGTAAAGAACGACAGTAACACTAAAGTGAACGCAACGACTCACAGTAGAACAAGTCTGGATATAGTCAGACGACCCAAGAAACTTTTGACATGGTGCCGGCTTAAGTCGACTTCGAGTTCTTTAGAGAAATTTCTAATGTGACTTTAATACTCTAATAATTTCTTATTTCATTTTTCAACAAATTCAAGATATCCAGCGAAATTTCGTTTTCAAATTCCCGGATTTCCCGGATCGGTTTAGGATATGTTTTAAAGAAAATAATAAATACGTTCATTAAAAATAGTATAAAACTTAGTAAAATAAATACTAACGTGAGGAAAAAGTGAAATTTAAAGCAAAAAAATTATAATGCATTTGTCATTACGAATAAATACTTTGATGTTCACAAAAACATGAAGAACAATGTACTGGAATAATGCATTTTTTCAAATTTCTTGAATTTTGATTTTCTTACGCTAAATCTAATAATTGTGAAACAGGAATACCGCTGGACCGGCGAATGACGGAGGATATTAGACCGGGAAAAACCAGGAAATTCGTTTTACCCAGTGATTCTGAATTTATTTTAAAATTATTTTAAATAGATTCATAATTAAAGGGTTTTATTCAATTTTAAAGCCTATGTTCGTATACTGTTTCAGTCTGAAATATTCAATTTGTTAACCCACGCAATTTGAATTTTTTTTTTTAAGAAGGATAATAATTTGCAAATCTAAACAATTTTAAACTTAATTGTGTCAAATAGAAAGCCTTCAATCGTTAAAATTTCAGAGTGATAAATTTAAACTTTGAACGCTACAATTTTAATTGTTTTTACTTGTTGAATTTATAATTTTGAAGTGATTTTTTTAATTTTCATGGATAAATAACAAATGAACAATTATTGATTTCAAACGAAATAAAATTAACAAAATTTAACTTCTAATTTAAAAAGTGTTCAGCTTTAGACGAACCTTAAAATCTTTAATGTTTATAACTTAAAATTGCTTCAAAATAATATAATGTTCTACATTTATAAATGTATTGATACATTCGTCAATTTAAAGCATTGAAAATGATAACGTGGATTTATCTTTTTTAATAAGAAATCTTTCAACTGTTCAACTTATAAAAGTTAAAAAATGGTTAGTTTAACGTAATTTAATAAAAATTGTTCAATACGTTGAGAGCTTTTATTTTATACGTATAAATGATTGAATTTTTGAATTAAAAATTGTTTGAACTCAAATTTTAAAAGTTTCAAATTCAAAAGATTTCCACTTTGAGTGCTTTAATTTGCAGTTCAGTGTTTTAAATTAAAAAATTTTCAGTCTTAGGAATACGAATTTTTTAATTTCAATGACCGTAACAAATGTGTTGTAATCTGAGAATAAACCGAAAAATTACAGAGAATTTTTTTCTTCCACTGCATCAGACCCATGGAAAAAAATAGGACCATAATAAGATAGAAAATTTACTAGAAAAAACATAAAATTCTTTTTTCCAAATGCCGTGTTCATAAATAACAAACTTATCTATAAAAAAATACCAGAAAGAAGGCACAAGAAATTGATCTGAGTTTAACTTTTATGCTGGCATTAGTAGACAAAACTGATTGCCTGCGCCATGTTTTGTTTAGTAAATTTCAGAGCTGCTGATTGGCTAGTAATAAATCGACGACAAATTTGCCGATCCTGTTCATGAATTCTCGTCATTTTTCCGTATTTTTCAAGGTGCACAAAATTCGCGACAAATTCCCAGATTTCCCGCGTCAAGCTTCTTCAGGCCGTATTTTATCAAGGATAAATAAAAGCAGCCTCTCAAAGTCTAGATTTCTATTACCGACATTTACCGACTTCTAGGTCCATGTCCGTGCTAAATTTAGTGGTTTCTATATAGAACTGAAAGTAATTATTATGGTGTCTGATATATTCCTTTATTTTTTTAAATATTTACCAGACCAGGTACTACTTTTTTACAATTAAAACCATTGCCTAGATTATACGAGATACCTCGATAGCTTCGTACTGATGAGCCAGACAGTCCAAAAAAAGGACGTATCTACGTTTTCACAATTGTATAGATTCAAGGGTTTTTCGCATATGAGTTGCAAAATAATACCCCTGAAAACTACCAGATTGCCAACCACGTCAAGTGTATTCAGTCTCGAGTAAAAGTTATTCCAAAGATCTAGTTTTTTGTTCAGCATTTAATGAGGTTTCATGTTTTAAAGTTCAGAAGACCTAAGTCCACGATATAATTTTTTTTTAATTTTCTTTCAGATGAAGGATGCAAATCACTTTCACGACATGGTAGCGCTGATTACACTCTAGTAAGGAACCTTTTGAAAACAAAATGAGAGCGAAGTTGGTCTATCATCTCGTCAGGGCTTTGTGAGGGTAAACCTTTCTTCGTAGAATCTCGAGAGATTTGCTGCACGCTTTTCATCTTTCAAAAAAATCCAAGAACGTCGACGTCAAAGTTTGATGATCGGCTTTAGCGAAAAGACGAACGTGGCTCTAATCTGCTGACCGATACTCGATTAATTCTTGGGCTAATGAAGCAGAAGCCCTTGATCATTATCAACATGAAAAATATGAAAATTTAAAAACCTATTATTAAACCAATTTTTTAATATTATGTTCTAAATATTTTTGAAACAATAATTAAAAATTAATAATTTCGAATCGAAAGAAAAATTAATTTTTTTTTGGTTGAAGATTCATAATTTTAGTAGAAAATTCATGTCTTTTGTTGAAAACTGATACTTGTTTAAAATTCCTTTTTCGGGTTAGAAATTAAATTTTCAACTGAAATTTTAACTATACGATTGAAACTTATCTTGTCTGATGAAACTTCAGATTTATGTGTTGAAAATTCAACTATTTTGTCATTTATAAATTTAGGTAAGAGAACCTAAATTTATAAATTATTCAATTTTCCCAGGCGTAAAAAAAGAAAATTGTATTCTTCTTATAAACTATTTTGTGTAGAAGATTGGTTTCTTTTTTATTGGAAATTAATTTTTTTTTAAGAAAATTTAACTATTTCATTTTTGTTAAGAATTGACCATTTTAGTTTAAAAATTCAAGTATTTGGTAGAAAATGTATGTAATTTGTTGAAAATTCGCCTTTTTGGTAGAAAATTAATGTTCTTTGTTGAAAATTCAACTATTTGATTAGAAATTTCTGTATTTTCTCGAAAATTCTTCTTTTTTCGTAGAAAATTAATCTTGTTGGTTGTAAATTCAACTATCTAGTTTAAAATTGATGTATCTTTTTGGGAATTCGTCTTATTTAGTTGAAAATTCAACTGATTTGTAGAAAGCTTTCTTTTCGGCTTGAAAATTCAACATTTTGGATGAAATTTCTTTTCTTTACTGACTGAAAAATCTTTTGTGGCTGAGCATGCAACTATTTTGGTATTATTGTTAGATGAAAGCTAAATAAATTCACAAAAAATTTAATCGGCAAGAATTACGTGAGATGACGCACAGCTTTCCAAAAGATGCGTAAAGTTTTCACCCTTGTACCTAAACTCATCTATAAAATGCATGTATCCTCGCATCGTAAAGACGACAAGTTGTCGGTATTCTAACCAGCAGGATCGGAAAACTGAGGGGTCTTAGAGGGGAAGGGAGGTGGCAAGAACTTTAGTGGGAAGGACGATATGTATTGGTTTACGTCTCGAGAGTTAGGCGAAGTGGGACCACTACGTATACGTATACTATGGTAGGTGGACCTTGCGCGAAACTGATACTCAGGGTCGTTACGGAAGCGATACTTTCCTCCTGGACGAAGTTTACTCGTAATTCATTTTGGATCTACTCGAAAGCTCCCATAATAGATAGGAGACTACGGGACGAAAATTAAAAAACTATTTTTCCTTCTTAAGTTTGCCTTAACAGAGGTCATTCAAAATTTGAAAATTGTTAAATATGAGGACATTTCATGATGAAGTAGCATGTTCATAAGAAGTTTACTGATACTGCAGCGATCAAAGAGGTTCAGCAGTTCAATTTTAGGTAAAATAAAGGAGACTTTTTCGAAAAAATGAATATTGAAGGAAAGTGCCCTCTAACAGAAGCGCCTCTTCTTTATGAAGGTTTTTAGTCATTTTTGTGCCTAAACATTTTATTTAGCTAGCATTGAGAAACCTATTGAATACTTTAGCACTTTCTACTGATAAAAATACATCAAAACAAAATTGAAGATCAAAGGTTGAAAAGTAGATAAACAACAGAATTCAACACTGTTCATGTTTGATTTTACAGATTTTGTTTTCTTATTCTCATCAATTTCTTTTTACTCTTTTCCTTTCAGTACGGAACCGTGACTTGTTCAAAGTATCTTTCTACTCTCTTAAACTGAACCAGTGAAATTGTCACTGGTTGAATCAGTATTTTGAATTATCACTGGTGAACCAGTGATTTTTCCACTTTGACTGGACGAACCAGTAAGAGATTCAACTAAAATAGCGCTACTGATTCTACCAGTTACGCCAAATGATAGATTGAACCAGTGATATAGCGCTCCACGCGGGCAAGACATGAACCTCCAGTCGTCTGGTACGCGCGCGTCGTTGGTCAGGTCTTTGGCATTTCTCGAGTGAAAACGAATATTATTGTGTACAAGTGTTTGTTTTATAAATATTTGGTGCCTGTCTGCAATGAGCAGGGGATATAATATCTTCGCTTGATAGTGGGAGGTCCCTGGCCATGGGTTTGACTTTGAGCAACGCGACACGTTAACATAACGACGGGTCTTTCCACAATCAGGCGCAAAATATTATATCCCATTATATTGCAGCCCGGCCTTCATTTATTGTTCTGAGGATAAAGTGGGGTTTTTAAAATTTAATTTTACAACTCTTACCACAAAAGTGCGATGAATGATAAGTGCCATACCTAAACAGCTGACAGGCGACAAGGCGTTACGACCAGGTGACTACTGGTACTGAGAAACCAGTGAACCTCACTGATTAAACCAGTGTCGGAACTTCAATGAATGAACCAGTGAATGCTCACTGATTGTCAGTGACACACTTCTGGCTATTTCAACCAGTGAGATTTCACTGGAAATCAGTGAGATTTCATTGGTTCATTTTAAGAGAGTACGTAAGCCAGAAAGAAATGATTTCAAGAAAATAAAAATTGCTATTTAAAAACCGACTTTTTCTACATATTTTGATTTCCATTGACGTTTAAATTTGTTTCTAATAAAATTAGAAAAATAAATTTTTAAAATTATTACTCACGAAAATAACAAAATTATGAAGATATCAATTTTTTACATACGCAGTTTGCTAACATGTAAAACCAAGCCATATAACAATCAACTCTAAAATTAATTATACTTTATTAGATGGTCCTAAAATACGCTACTTTTCTGCTTATTATTTTCCAATTCCAGAATTTTGTTTCTACAACAACAACAATAACTAGCATACTTTTCTCTGTTAAGCCGCTTTACGTATTCTATCATATAATAAGATGGTTTCGTTATAAACAATTTCTTAAAATGTTATTTAAAGTATGAAAACGGAGAATTCAGGACCTAAAATTTTGCGTATTCCGACGTGTGCAACAATTTTGTTAAAAAGTCATACTTTTTGGTAGAAAATTCATCCTCTTTGGTAGAAAATTCAACTATTTGATTGACAAAAAATGTTTTTGTTGAAATTTCATTAATTCGGATTGAAAATTCAACAGCTTTGTAAAAAATTGATATTTTTGGCTTGAAAATTCAACAATATGGTTGATTTTTTTCTCTTTCTGCATTTCAGTTTGAATTTAATATCAGCACCTACATTAATGTTATCAAACAGAACTTATTTCCCTATTTCCGTGAAAAATGTCTTTATTTTCCCTGTTTTAGGTCATTCTGGCCTGTTTTTGATGTTTTTTATTTGCCACTATAGAACTGATTCATCTTTCGGGTTTGGTTTTACGATTGGTCCTTGAAATGTACAAAATTAGCAAATAAATTGTTAAGGAAAGATTTGAAATTGATATCAAAAAGAATTCAAAGCGTTTTGTGTTCTAATGTCTTAAATTTTCTGAATGCGATTCATAAAAAAATAAATGGAAAAACCTTCTAAAAAAAAGAAAAAGGTAAAGTTGACTTAAAATTCTCGATGTTAGGTATTTTAGGGCCGTTTTCAAATAGAAGGAGGGTAAAGGGGGATTAGGTAAAGGGTGCAAAGCATTTGAAAATTGTTTATTTTGCATCTTATGAAATATGGTAACATTTATTGGTATAACAGTTCCCAATGTGGAATTTATCTGAGAGTGTTTCTAAATTCCAAGGCCTAAAAATGCTCTTTCAGTTGTCGTTAGTAGTAAAAGTCGTATACCGTCAGACACTGGGATTGAGCGCAAGTGAAAAAGGTCAAGAGTATAAGCAGCTTGAAGGTGCACTTGACGTTGACTCGAACTACTTGGAAAATTGTGTAGGGTGTCAAGCTGCACGAGGCATGATTTTGAGACATCAAGAAACTGGGTTTAAATATTTAAATAGTGAATAATGTATTAGTAAGTATTTACTAATAACAGGGTGGCCAAGAAATTTAATTTTAAAAATTCCCTGAATTTTCCCTAATTTCTCCCTGACAAATTTCTCCTTCTCCTTGATCATTAATATTCAAAGACCCACAATTTAATCTTGTACACTTTTAACACAGAATCTTTCATGAGTGGAATAAAATAATTTCAGATTAAAATAAAAAAAAATGTTAATTGATTTAGCCGAAAAAGATTACTTTTTTTAGGACGAATTTTCAACGAAATCGAATTTTGGGACAAAAAATATTAATTTTTAACAAAATAGTTACATTTTAAAATAATAATTAAATTTGCAAGAAATTAGTTAAGTTTCTAACAAAATTGTTGAATTTTCAACCAAATCAACAAATTTTCAAACAAAAAAAGATTAATCTTGAACCAAATAATTAAATTTTATAGAAAACAGTTGAATTTTCAACCAAAAATGATGAATTTCCAATCCAAAAAGCCGATTTTTCTGTCAGAATATACGAATGTTCAACAAAACAGTTGGATTTTCGACAAAAGAGGCCTTTTAAACAAAATACATCAATTTTCAATGAAATAGTTAAATTTTCAATCGAAGAGTTGAATTTTAAGAAAAATAATAAAAATTCAAACAAAATACTTGAGTTTTTAACCAAATAGTTGAATCCTCAACCTACGAAAATGAATTCCTACCAAAAAAATATAATAGTTTATATTTCAACGAAGAAAGATTAAATTTATAACAAAAGAGATGAATTTTAAAACTACAAAGAAAAATTTTCAAAAAAGAAGAGTAAGTTTCTACCAAAAAAGAAAATTCTCACCCAAAAACATGAACAAATTGTCGAACTTTCAAGCCAAAAAACGAATTTTTCTGTAGAACAGTCAAATTTTCTACAAAAAAAAAAAGATTTTTTTAAATCTAAAATGATAAAGCTTCAACAAAAAAAAAGATTTTTTAAAAGAGTGGGTCAATCTTCAACAAGATAGTTCAATTTTCGACTAAAAAAAATTAATTTCCAACGAATAATGTAATATGTATTAGATATGTAATCCCAAAAGTATTTTTATTTTTATTCAAAAACAGTTAAATTGAACAAAAAATTCCAATTTTCAGCAAAATAGTTGAATCCTCGACAAAAGAAAAATTAATTTTCAACAAAACAGTTCCATCTTTATCCAAAAAAGATGAAATTTCTAATAAAATAAATGAAAATTGTGTACCAAAAAGACGAATCTTCAAAAAAATAGTTGAATTTTTAGCCAAAAAAGATTTCAGTTAAATTTTCAGCACCAAAATCTATAATTTCAAGAAAAAGTTAATTTTCTACCGAAATTGTTAAATTTTTAAGCCAACATGACGATTTTTCATAAAGCAATTGAATTTTTAACCTAATAATAAAAATTTTAACTGAAAATACAATCGCCAGGAGAAAGCAACTGCAAAATAAAAATGTAAACATAAATACAAGGCAAATAAATTACGAACATGAATATTATTTGATCAGGGTGCCCGCAAAACTTCATTTTCGAAATTCTCTAATTTTCCCCTGAACAATTTTTCATTATACTTGAATCTTTTATAAACAGAATAAAACAATTAAAATTAAAAAATTAAAATTATATACCTTTCACAGTTATTTAAAGTGCCACTTGTAGAAATACCCTGACTTTTTCAAGATTTTTTCAAAAATTCCTCAATTTACACTGAGTTATCCTTACCAATAAAATTCCCTGGCTTTTTCCTGATTTCCAGGTTTTCCTTGACCTACAGCCATCCTATAATAAATAATTTTCTCTCAAAATCGAGCTCAAAATAAAGTTTCAGAACTAATTAATGGCAGCGAGAGAAATCATGATACGATATTTCTAACATCAGCAGTTTAAGTTCTCTAATTGCGTCAAGCTCAGATATTAGAGGAAGTTTCACGCTTTTATCGACAACATTTCCAGCTGATGGGTCTGATTAGTGTTTGTTGGGATAATAATAAACTAGTAGATGGTAAAAGGTGATAAGAGAATGTAACAAGCGAACGTCATTTGAAAGACAATTCTAAAAGCGTCAAAGTACATAGAACAAGGAAGCACTGTTTGTAACGTTAAGCCTATGTATCCAGAAATCAGACAGAGTTTCCCTAACGAGGCTGAGACAGAGAAACAAACGGCACGAAATAGGAACGGAACTAAAGAGAAAGGTCTTCTCCCTCAGCCTCCCCTGGCAACATGGTTCTGGAAGCAGAGCTTGGCTTACCAGGAAATCGACTTCTCTGCCATAGCAATAGTGAGATCCGATCGCAACTAGTTCTCCATACCTTCTACACAATGTGTGTCCTGCGACCAAAACCGTACACTTGGCGCCAGCCAATCAGCACGCAGCGAATTTAATTAAACCCTCGAAACTCATCTAAAGACCGTAACTCACTTGATACTTTGCTCAACTATAAAACTGATCTGTCGATAATGTAGCCTAAAGTGGTTAGGAATTGAACATTTTTCATGAAGAATTCAGGTTTGAAACCTTTAAAGCTGAAGTCCCTTTAAAAATAAACAGTTTAGAATTACAAATCTTTACTATTAACATTTTCTAAACATTTAAATGCTTGAAATATCTTGAAGAACATTTTCATAATAAATCACTGGAAGCGCATGCCTCAAACTCAATTAAAAGCTTCAAAATAGTGTCAATAGTATCATAAATTTAGAAAATTAGTAGCAAAATTGTGTCATAGAATTTTTTTAAATATTAAATCGAGGGGCAAACTGTTTTTTAAATCTGGTGTACAATATACTTGTCACACAAAATAATGTGAAATCCTTTCAAATCTTTTTAAATACCCTAAAAATTATCAAATCCTTCAGATCCCCTGAAATCTGTTGAGATCCTCTCGAAATTCCTGGAAAACTCGTCAATCTTTTTCAATCCCTTAAAATCTTCAAAATTACTCAAGTCCGTAGAAATCCGTTGAAATCTTGTAATTTCTTTTGAAATCATATGGATCCCTTAAGTACACGGAGAAAAATAGTTTCAGAAACTTTTTTACCGAACTCAGTTGGGTAAACTTGGAACATATAGACACTTCATTCACGAACTTGAAAGTGTGACAAATTGATACGAATATCTTCCGAACTGTACTGTAATTAATACTGTACTTGGTAGTTAACATTTTAATGCACCTAATTGTAAACCATATGAAACGTTAGGTAAAAATTATCGATCAGTTGGGTAATTATGATATGCAATTATATCAAAGCACAATTTAGTAATGTTTCAAAATTTTGAACTACTTCATTTAGAAATTACAAATAAAAAAGTACGCAAAATGTCTTGTTACGTACCTGTTCAAACTACAAACTTAAAATGAAAAATTGTCAAATAATATTAACACCATTTTTTAAATATTTGAAATTCACAGATGTTACTGATATTGAGTTGAAAAAGATAAAAATCAGGAGTAGAGTAATAATATTTTCGTACTCTCTCGGGTTGTCTTTATTTTTTTCAAATATTTTCGGCGGTTTGAAATTTTTTTTGTTTTTGAAAATCTCATTGTCTAAAATGGTCAACTTTTCGACAATCACCCATAAAATATGCCAATATAAAAAAATAGAAGAACTTTACACCAAAAAATTTTAAATTTGAAAATTATATCTATAACGAAT
Source organism: Andricus curvator (assembly GCA_932195095.1). Taxonomy (NCBI): domain Eukaryota; kingdom Metazoa; phylum Arthropoda; class Insecta; order Hymenoptera; family Cynipidae; genus Andricus; species Andricus curvator. The sequence goes on along the minus strand of CAKNYM010052708.1, from coordinate 293,865 downwards.
CCTTTTTAAGTGTGCTATGGGTGTACAGTCAAGTTTAAAATGAGTTAATCTTTAACTTGATATATTTAGTTGACAAAAAAGGCCAATTTATTATTGCAACAGATTTTAGAAGAGAAACCCAAGCATAAATAATGAAAAAATATTTTAGGTAATAATTATTTATTTAAATGTAGTTATTTGCATATTTGTGGTTTTGCACCTGCTTTAGATAAAAGACTTTAGGTTGTGTTAGTTTTCTTCAATGGAAATTAGCATTTTGAAACAAAAATCAAGATTCCCAATTTTGAGCAATTTTAGGTTATGCTAGCGTTATTTCACACCGGAAATGGATATTTTTAATTTTTAGTAAACACGCGCAGCTATCGAAGCCAAACAATATAGGTATTATAAAACTTCTAGTCACTCATCCGACCAACTCGAAGCAGACATACGAGCGCACGCACGCACCGCGCGTTTGGGCGAGCGTGTGTGCGGACCACGTACAGGCGAACCTACTTTCCAGTTCCCAGATTTGTCGGGCAAGCTCGTGAGTGCTCTGAGAATCTTTTCCCAATCACTCGTAATATTTTCGTAATTATTCACGTAAAAAAAAGTGAGGAACCGTTTGAGAATTTTCATATCGAGTTCTTCAATTCTTTCTCAAAGTTCGCAGATTATTTACGAAAATACATCAATATCCGATGAATGTTTCTCATATCCGAGACCTAGGTACTAGTTCGTGACTTTTTTACGGGTAAATTTTTTCCGTGCATAAGACTACAAAAACGAAAGTAAAGGAGGCTAAGTTTCTGTAGTTGTACAAGTGGCAGTGATTTTTAATGAAAATGAATATAAACTTACACATTTTCTAAATCTAAATTAGGTGTGATGTTGCACTAATAATCATTTGATAACTTAATTATTACTTGTTACAATGCGAGCGGATGCATATGACACGCGTGTGTGTAGTCTCGGATTATATTTTAATATTATTATATATAATATTATTTTAATATTTGAAGAAGTTACTAAATATAATCTCCAGATGTTAAATTTTTATAATCTGGAGACATTAAATTGTAACGTCTCAGATTTCAAAATATCCAGGCGTCTAGACGCCTTAAATTTAATGTCGGCAGATTATGAAAATTTAACATCTGGAGATTATATTCGGTAACATCATCAAATATTTAAAAAATATTATAGATTATACGCGCTAATATACCTTTCTATACGGTGTATTATTCTTTAGTTCTATTATCTAGTTCGTATAATCCATTTTTCTCAGTGCATAATTAACGTTGCAATAAATTCTCTTTATTACTAGTTTAAAAATATAGATGACGAAAAAATGATTATTTGTCGCGATAAACATATCAGGATAAGAATGCCAATGTCCGGAACATAGGTGGAAAACAGGACGTCAGATGACTGACGAAGCAGAACAGAATCATTTTAGCCTGGGGCGCTGCTTTGATTGAATTTCCCTGCGGTTGGACGTACAGATAGAAATGTATAACCTGGTTCCCAATTTAACGCCCTTCAAACTGGGGGAATAAAGTTGTCTGCGGTGCGTGTTCAACAAGCGTCGAACTTGAAAGCTTTTCATGACAACCAAATGGCTGGACCAAACCGTCACTCTCAATCTGCCAGTAAACCTATTAGAATCTTTAACGTCAACCCATACTTTCCCTATTTCGGCTAGAAGTTGTCACTTGTAAAATTTATTTTATTCGTATATTAATATATCTTTTTTTATACTGATTCAAAGTTTAACAATAAAATCTTTTAAATTACAACAACGTGATGAGCTCAAGACAAAAACTCTGTAATTGAGCTAACTTGGAAAGAGTGGCACGAGCATGCCCAACAGGAATAGTTTTCTCTTGCAGCTTCTAAAGGTACATTTCATACCTTGAACGCGTTTTCACTTTGTTAGATGGCACCACGTCCTTTGACCATCAAGTATCTAAATCGCTCATATTTCTTCCTTCATCCCTTTCTTTTTCACACTTCCATTTGTTCAAAGTCCCTTAACCACTTCGCAAATTTCAGGATTTATACTAAATTATAATTTTGAAATTCCCTAACTTTTCCCCACCATTATAAATTTTTCTTTCAGGTGAAAATAGTTAAATTTTCATACAAAAAGATGAATTATCAATTAAGAAAATTAATTTTCTACCAAACAGACGAATTAAAAAAAAATACATGAATTTTCAACCAAGAAAGATTTTTCAGTCAATAAAGAAAAAATTATCTCATCCAAAATGTTGAATTTTTAAACCAAAAGACGTATTTTTTACAAAACAGTTAAGTTTTTAATCCAAAAATATGAATTTTTAACAAAAAAAGTTCATTCCAAAATTTTTGAATTATCTACCAAAATAAATGAATTTTCAACTAAAAAAGATAATTTTTCAAGCAAAATTGGAATAGTTTTTTTCATCTCCAAAATACGAATTTTCAAACAAAAAATTGTCAACCAAAGACATTAATTTTCAACTAAAAAGATGAAGTTTCACATAATGTGATTACTTTTCTACCAAAAAGACAAATTTTCAACAAAATACCTGCATTTCAACCAAACAGTTGAATTTACAACTAAAAAAGGTAAATTTCCAACTTAGAATAGAATGGTTAAATTTTCAGTAAAAAAATTAATTTTATACCATAAAAAATGTATTTTCAACAAAATAATTACATTTTGAACTAATCAGATGAATTTTTAACCAAGAAAATCACATTTCTACCATAGGACGAATTTTCAACAAAACAGTTGAATTTTCAACCAAGAAAGATTTTTCAGTCAATAAAGAAAAAAACTTATATCCAAAATGTTGCATTTTCATGCCAAAAAGACGAATTTTCTAGCAAACAGATAAATTTTGAAACGGAAAATATGATTTCTTAACCAAAAAGTTTCTTTTCAACCAAATAGTTAAATTTTCTACGCAAGAAGACGAATTTTTAATAAATAGTTTAATTTGCAGCGAAAAAGGATGATTTTTTATTAAAATTGTTATTCACACATTTTCTTTTCTAAATCTAAGATTTTTTCTAAGTTTTCACGTTTCTTTAATTAACAAAATTTAAATTTATATTCATTCCTTAAGCTTATCAAATCTTGGTAAAATTTTGCATGAGGGGGGGGGGGGGAGTACAGAGAAAATCCTAGGGTATTTTAAAAGGTTAGACCACCTTCACAAGATAAAAAATTTCAGAAAAATGACTTACGTTGTTTGTGGATGACCCCTAAACTTCAATTTGAGTTTATCGAAAGTTCCCTGACTCTTTCAGGTTTTCCCTGATATGAATTATAATTGATGTTAATTGTTTTTCCGTACATGGTCTTAAATAAATATTTTTAAAATACTGATTTTTTATTTTTAAGTTTTATAAAAATTCTTCTCTGGCTCCCTGACTTTCCGGAATTTCCTGACCTGAATTTAACCCTGAATTTCCTGTTTTTACTTTAGCCCTACAATTATATTTGAATTCGCCTTTTTCTTACTTCTGGGTTATTTGATTGTTACATTATTGAGCGTAGGCTAGACTTTATTTTCCTCTATTTTCTTTCAATTTTCCCTTCTTTCTTCTCTTTGACGATTTTCTTTTCGTATCATGCAGAGTATCCATTCTTGTTCTCAACTTATATCACCGGTGCGTTACCAAAGCCACGTCCAATTACATCTAAAGGTACCGAATCCCACTGTACGCTCAGCTAAGCAATTGAAAAATAATAGAAACCATTCTCTTCCATATGCTGCCGCTGGCCGAGGAATCCCGCGGGAGACTCGGGAATACGAGACCGAGAAGGTAGACAGCGGTTGCGGAAGATCGTTCCTAAATATATACACACATATACAACACACTTACAGAACACGCTATTTCGCCTTCTCAAATGGCTAAAAGTGTGCTCGAATTGCTGGTGGTAAATGGAAAAATCCAATCTCTTAGATGTAACATTATTCAATAATTAATCAATTACCAACTTCGTGTTTTTCCAAAAAGAGAATAAGGATCTAATTTGCTCGAAGGGTGGCCCACTAGGGTGGTCCAAAAATTTTGTTTTCGAATTTTCATGCATATAGGAACCTCGGTGGCTCAGACGATAGCGCGTCAGGCTTCCGTGCAGGAGGACTGGAGTGCGATCCCTGAGTCGGTACCAAATAAACACTTGTAAATTTTGTACTGGTAAGATGTAAAAATAAAACTTGAGACATCTCAACATTCCTATACATTCCTAAAAATAAAAACCATTTTAGTTTTGGAATAATTTTTACCCCATGTGTGCCTTTAAGAAAGGAAAATTCCTTAATAATACCCGCTTATATTTTCTGTAGTATCTTGGTGTCATCGAATTATTTTCAAAACGGAATGAAGACATAAGATTTCTAATTAATCATAGATTAGTCTTATATCGTCTCACGACGACCGCCTTATTACATAAAATTTTTGTTATTAAAAATATAAAATATACCCAGGGCCTCGTCTGAACCCCATTTAAATTAGGGCTAAATGGGTCAATTTCTGCACTTGTGAGTTAGATCCAGCTAAAAGAGGGCTGTTTATCTGGATTAAAGTAATCCCTTAGATTTGGAGGGTTGGTTATTTCTCCAAGAGAAAAATGAACACGTGCTACTCACTAAGAAGTGGTGATCAAATGATTAAGAAAACACGTGTCACTTTTGAGACCACTACTATTTTTCTCCTAAAATAGGATGACTTGGATAATGTTGTTCCGGAAATGATATATAACTTCTGACTCTGGCTGGATAAAGTTTTAAATTTCAAATGTTGGAAACAGGGCTGTAGCAAAAAGATAATTTAATTAGAGCACACAATGAGCTCTCCTTTCATGTAATCTGTTGGTAATTTTGCAACATTTCTGACCGTGTATAATTAACGTCAAGGAAAACGTGTTTGCAGTTTTAGTCACAAATGCCTAATCAAAGAGGAAAGTTTGGTCGACCAGCTATAATACCCACTTAAACTGCCATGGATTTACGAAGAGAACCTTGCAAGTTGCGGGGCAGTTTCTCCCACGCCAAATTTTCACCACTAATTCTCATTCCTTTGGTCCTTATTCTCCAATCTCTGACACTTTTCTTGTCAAACTTGTCAAACTTATAAACCAACACTTCTTCATATAAGAATTAACAAGATCTTATATTTAAAGTTTTTTTCTTCTTTTATAACTACTATTCACGTAATAATGTGACACATTCCCCTTTAGTTTAAGTGTAGGAGATACGACAGAAGCTGTGTACGTTAATTTAAAAGTAAAAAGAGGACGAATTAATACAGAGGGTTTAATTAAAAAATGACCTTTTGTGCAAAAATCTACGGTAAATTTGATAAACAGGTCAAAGAATAAAAAAAATATTTTCTGCTCTCATGCTAAGGAGAAGTTGCTCAGGTGGGCAAAGTCATTCATCTACCCTGCGGTACAATTACGTGAACAATTAATCGAATTCTCTTTCGTCTTTTTCCGATTCGCAAAAGATAAATGGCGTTGAAGCGAACGTGACGGTAAGACTTGGATTATTAATTAAATTGGGAATAGAAACCCAAGGCGCCTGCAAGTAAACTGCGAGCGTCATTTTCCGTTTATTACAACTTTTAAGAAAACCACAAGACGTTATTGATAAATTATACTCTACTTAGAACGGAAATACTGCTTAAATATGTCACAGCTATACAATTTGTATAGCTAATAAAATTTAAATCCTTTATAAATCTAGAAGATGTTGCAACAAACACGGTGGGACATAAAAGGAAATAATATGGCGATAGAAAATAATAAAAAGTTGAGCAAGTACTGGGAGACTTAAAGATTGGTCAAATTGGGTAGTTTTTCCGCATTCTCTTAAAACTTGTGGTCTTGCCGTAAAGTTTTTCGCTTTTCCGTGGTGAAAAATAACGACATCGTATAGAAGCCAGAAGGTGGACGTATGAAAAGCGATGCGTTATCAAGAAGTACCTGCGAAGCGCTATCAAACCAATTAAGCTTGTTGGATTGTAAAGGTAGATTTTAGGACCCTGCTACAACTACTTTATGGCTCCCAACTACGAATGAGAGGGCGTCTGTGATGAATCAGTTTTATGGCAAACTCACGTGAGAGCAGTACTTATTAGGTTTCGCGAACGCATCCCACCACACGGTCAGATTAATTTGTACCTTTGCATTGTTTAGAATCCGATTGTTCAGAGATTTCATCTCTAATCTGCTTCTCGTTTCATGATTAACAACAAAATGGGTAATTAAAATCGGAAAACTCAATTACTTTATCTACACCTACATCAGGCTCAAGAAGCGAATTAAACCGAGATTAAACTGTAGCTTATTATTGTTTTAAAGATAAAAACAAATAATCTTGCAACAGCTAGGTGTACATAATGGTGTTCATTTCCAATATTTACAATTCAATTCAAGTTCCAATGAACTCGGAACTTTATTCCATTACAAAAATAAAATTAAAAATTCCAAACCGCCTAAAAAGTAAAAAGAGAAAAGAAAAAAAGTAATAGGTGATCATGATTGCGGTGTGCCTGTGTAACAAAATAATTAAATTTTCAACGGAATAGTTCAATTTTTAACCAAAAAGAATTAACTTACAGATATTTTGACCATAAAGACGTTTCATTACCTGCTGCTGTTATAATTGAAACTACCCATCATTTTACCATAATTTCAAATTAAACAAAATTCGCGGTCCACGTCAAAATTCTCGGGGTTTCCCCAGCCTTAAACAATTCCCGGTTTCCCGGTTTGGTAGCCACCCTGCTATTGATTAATAAAGCTTGAAAATTTAAATAGATTAAAATCAAAATCAAAATTTCGACGACTTTAGGAGATATGGAATAGAGTAATTTCAAAAAAGCAACATCAAAGTATGAAAGCCCTCCACCTGAAAGAACCCACTCAGGAAAATCCACTTATATTTTGATATCCCTGATTTGATGATATGACGAACTCTGAAGAGATTGATCCGTCTGAAAAGAAATAGGCAACCGGATTGAGTCTTCTGTTTTCGTGTCATGGAGCGATGACGACCTCACGCAGAGGAGTCGCTTTCAATTAGTGCTCTCACCACTAGAACCCGGGCGGCAGGACCAAAACAGGCTTTTCGATTAAATTATTAATTAACGTTCTCCTAGAAATACCACATCATACACGTCGCACAAGCGTGTGCATGCGATTTATAGGAAGACTTCGACGATAGGAGTAGAGGTTTAGACAGAGTTACGAAAGGTGAAGAGCCGATGGAGGTGGTAATAGTATGGTGCTTCCTACGTCAAAGTACATATACAAATACCTATGAACGTTTTGCACATAATCAGTGCGCAGTTGATACGGCCAACATCCGCGACATAAACGAGAATAGAACATGCCACGGTGCACTATACAATATACAACATACATTATACACCTACACATCCCGTACTTGTTTGATCATGGTTTGTTCGTTATACCTTCACTTAAGCTTTAAACTGAACAATGCCTTTTCATTATACCGTGAAAATTGATTTTCTGCTCTTACAAAAATACCCAAACCTGTAGGTGTGCACGGAAAAAGTTTGTCCATAAAAAAAGTCACGAACTACTAGCTAGGTCTCGGATACGTGAAACATTAATCAGATATATCATAGCCAGTCCCGTGCAGAAATTTTCACATCTTTTCCTATTTGATGTTGGATTCTGATTGGCCACCCATTTATCGACATACAGACCTAATTTTAAGGTGAGAATACTCTTAACCTCAACAGCTTTTCGTTGAAATTCCTTCCTCATTCAGCATCACCAGTTTTACTTACTCTGCATTTAAACGCATAACACTGCATTAACCTTGATTTTCAAATACGTTGCGGAATTGTTTGCGCTTAACCCTGCAATATTTATTAGTAGTCTTATTTCTGAGTATTCTTTCATACAAGTATATTTAAATGAGGTACCCAATCATTGGGAGTGGCCAAGAATTGTACCGATGACCCCACCATGATGTCTTGGAGACATGATTTTAGCTAGAATTGTTAAAGCTACAAATCTGGTCCCCCTATTGTGCATATTAATAACACAGGACCTTGGAATAATAGGACCTTCTTCAAAAAATGTACATGATCGTCTAATGATTACAACTCTGTGGTGCTTGCTTAATTATAATGATTATAGGTGTATGTTACGTCGGTGCGGAAGGGGTTGGAGGGAGAAATTCTGTTGGAAAATCTCGGGTTGCCAGTGGGGCGCAGCTGGCCAGTGAAATGGCGTGCAGAAATGCCTCTGGTAACGTTGGGGTGCATTGTTTCGATCTAGTGGCCTTGGTCATTAAACCTCTCATTTACTCTCGCCCTGCGACCCTTTCTCTTCCACCCATTTTACTCGTTCCTTCGTTCTCGTTCAGGTACCTCGTTCCACGTAATAACTACGCGAGGTGCATTATACGTCGATACACCTCGACTCCCGTTCCTTGCAATAAAGTCTGCTTTTAGTACCGAACCTATGGATAAGACCCGTCTCAGTTGACAGGTCTGCATGCCCTGTTTTTGCATCAAAACAACCTGCAAAAAGTCTCTAGGAACTTGCGAGGTAGGTGCCCAAGGGCGATAATGCAATTTGCCCACTTTTGCCTCGTGACGAAAGTTATCCTCGAGGCTATGCTAATCACTGGTTACTGGCTAACCGCTAATTTATGTTTTCAACTAAAATTTTCTAAGTAATATGATCAGAGTACTCATAGGTGAGTATCGTTATTACAGCAGGGTTGCTAGTAAAATCAAAAAATAACGTAAACCATTTGCAAACAGTTTTTCCTGGTCATTACAGTTTTTAAATTCAAACTATCAAATTAGAACAAATTTAGAATTCAGCAATTTTAAGTCTAAATTTTCAATAATGCACAATTTTAAATCGTCTGCCTTATTCTTATTAAAATAGGATTGATTCTAAAAGGCTTCAACATTAGAAAATCAAACTGAAATTAGCTATATTACAGAAATAATTTTTGACAAAGCGCAAAATTCATAGGGGTTTTCGTAAAAAGATTTTTGAGATCAATAGCAAAGTCAATTTTTATTTTAAAAACAAAAGAAACAGAATTTCGATCAAAATCCTAAAAATAGAGAATTCACGGAGATGTTATTTATAAAGAGAGAGGGTAACAAAGCTATTAATTTAAAAAAGGATAAATTGATTCTTTATTCTCGTTATAAAAATAATTTTTAAATGTAAATCAATTTTCACCAATGAATGGACAATCAAGACCAAGTAAATTATTGTAAAAATCTCTATGGCTTTTATTTTCAGTTATTATTTGAATTTTAATTAGCATAAGTTGTTATTATTCACACTTGTAGTTTTCGTATAATTAATCCCTCATGAGGAAGTCTAAATTGGCTTCGAAAAATATTTGGTCCTTAGTAGTATAAAAAAGACGGAGAAAGAATAAGGAAAGTGTGAAAGGTTGTTTTTTTGGTTGACTCCTTGCTTTTTCTTCCTCTTTTTTGGTTTGTTATATTTTTGTCTCTAATGAACCGGAAAGGAGGTAGTTTGGAAATCTAATTTTAATTTATGAATTTTTTATGTTCCTATTTCGGTGCATAAAATGGTTCATGACAAAGTAAATTTCAGTTCGATCTTACATGACAAAATTCTGATTTGATTAATCTTAAAATTGAGTGTAGTCTTTTAAGAATATTTAAATTACATTTGTAATGTTTCAGATTGAACAATTTGAAATTAAGAATGAAAAGAGTAAAGCCACCGTCATTTTCACTGATTAAAATTGAATAATTTTACTCATTAACTCTCAATTATTTTAACTAAAGACTAAATACTAAATAACTAAAACTAAATAACCAACATTTTTATCGAAAATGAGTTTAGTGCATAAAAAATTCTTAAAAAATCAAATTCACATTGTGGTAAAAATTTTGTTTCAAAATATAATTTTTGAATACAACAATTTTAAAAATAATTTACTTAAAACTTTAGTTACAATTTAGTTACATTTTAACGTAGTAATATTTTTTCAACCTTTTAGAATTAATATTTCTGCAAATTATTATCATGAATAGAGAAAAAAAAATTTTTATTTTTAGGAAAAAAATATTTGTCATATTGTGTTATCGCGATCTTCAATTTTGAATTTCTCAGAAAAGCCTATTTTTATCAAACCTTTTCTAATCTGATTCAACATCCCCATATCGCGGGAGTAAATTTAATCCTGACATTTTATTTACCCGTATTCAGAAACTTGATATCTCAGAAATGTGATTTTATTTTATTTTTAAATTGAAAATTGAATTTTGTATCACAAATGCGCGTTCTAGCCTGGCCTGATTTTAGGTTAGTGTCACTTTGAGATTGTCAACTTTACAAGTTCTTTCTCGAATCTTAATAACTTTATTTGATAAAACTTTTTTGACCTCAAGTCAACAAGACTTTGGCTCGGGAGTGGACATTTGTTTTCTCATTAAATAGTGATTTCGAATTTATATAAGGTTTTTTCGCTCCTTTGAAAAATTTAAATTTTGTTGGTTATTTAGTTCCGTACAGTTGAAAATAATTTCACTAAGTTTTTAGTCATACCATAACCAACCTTTTCTTCAAGTTTTTATTACTAATTCAATTATAATAAAATTTGACAGAAGATTATTTACTTTTGATTAAAAATAATGGCATGTTTTTCAATTAAACAAAAGAAATTTTTAGTTTCACATGTATGCCTTTCAAGAAAAAAATGTACGATTAACCATGGTTAATCGTAATTCATGCATAATATAGAAAAAAACATGTTTTATGTCAATATTTTCAAAAAACTGTAATGGCAAAATGTTTTGCATTTTCAAAATTTGCTTCGTTATCAATAAAATCTATTTCTGCAAACAATTTTTTTTGAGATAATTTTAATTTTGATAAAAACCAACCAAACAAAGTTGTTAAGAATCTTTCAAGGAATAGAATACAATTTTATCAATCATTTTACAAGTGACTCAATTTAGAAGTTGAGTGTTGCTTCGTGAACATCTTTTTTTTGAACACTTTATTTAAATTTATTCATTCTATATTGAGTGAAATATCATTTAATTTTTAAAATTTCTTTATTTGGAATCTTAAATTCGTAATTGTTTAATTTTAAACATTTTCAATTTGACAGTGTCTAATTAGAAATGTTTGAATTTAAATTATTTGAAGCTTTCAAGTAAGTTATAAAGCTTGAATTCAAAGATAATCATTTTTTAACGTTTTCAAGAAACAATTGGTACTTCTTAAAGTCTTCCACAGTAAATTATTATTGAATTTAAAACATAAACATAAATTCTCAGAAAATTAATGTGAATGAAATTTTCTAAAATTGATACCAACCCAGAAATACAATTTCGAATTAACAATTCTTCCCAGCAATAGAAGAAATAAAAGTCGTGATAAAGAAGTTCTCTTTCAACATTTTCTTGAAATCCTTATTACACTAGAATATAAAAACTTTTCACGTGTTCTCTGAAAAGAATCTCTTTAAATTCTAGAAGTTTCTCCATCCCTTTCCCAGCGATTTTAAATTTTCCACTTCAATCTCTTGGTCTCCAAGATTTTTCCTAATTAATTCTAAGGAGTGTTACATCCATATATACCAAGAAGCGAAATCGAATTACTGCACTGACAAACTTAAATAACTTTCTACTCTATTTTGCCCTTCGCTAATGATTAATTTTTAATTAAAGGTTTATGCAAACCCCCCTGCTCCATAACTCTTTTTTTTCTTTAGTATTTGAATACCAAATAAAATCCGAATATAAATATTTTTCCAATATTCAATCGAGCTAGCGGAATTTATGAAACTAAACAATGGCAGTTTTAAATTCCATTTGGTTTTTTTATTTTCATAATACACGAGTAATGCCTCTACGGTGTACTCACCCCTTGGGTATTTTGCGATTCGTGCGAGTGTGAGAATTTTTGCCATTCCATCAGCGGCAATTTGCCTGATGCATAGTCGATTCCGAAGTGCGGTGAATAAAGAGAAGCAGGAAAGAAGTTGGGGGATGAGAAAAAGAAGGCGAATGGAATAGGGAATGGTAGGGAAAGGGAATCAGACACCCTTGGGAACTTTCAGGCCGAATGCAAGACGCGGAAAAGAGCGCCAAGTGCCGACTGAGGAAAGTCAAATTTGCTCATGATAATGCGAAAATCTCGCGGAAAAGTGGAATTGTTTATCCGCAAACGTGACGACTGACTTGGCTTGACTTCCTTCAACTTACCTGAAACAAAAAAAAGAGATAGGGTAAGTTAAACCGTTGAATCAAGAACTATTCTCTCATATCTAAAGGGTGTTCTTTCGAAATCAATTTGACACACTTTCATTTCAAAAAGTCCTGTTTATTCAAAATCCAACCACGAAAAAACAAAATTAGTAGATCAGCAGGTTTTAATATACTTTAATATATTTCTCTTGTAGCGCGTCCTCAGGTTGCGGATAGAGGAACGGCCCGTAAGGCTGAACAGCCCCCAAGGTTAACTGCGAATACAAGAATAAGCAGTCGCGGACAGCCGATAGGAGCCAGTCGTGGGTGTGGTGAATCTAGCACTGGTAAAAATAGGTGCACGACAACCATGGCTTGGGGGGACCCACCCATTCGCGTTCATACACAATGGGTGGGTTCTGGCAAGCCAGGGTGCAGCGTGTACCCACCTAGAAACTATACCCGAACCAAAACTAAAAATCTTGTAAGGGAAAAATCCTGCTGCCCATTGGACACTGCAGCGATGACACTGCCCGCAAGGGATGTGTGGAATGATTCGCCTGCATAGGGCCAAAGGGGTATTGATGCCAGTAGGCGCGCTGCCTTGCAGGGGGACGTTAGGGTACGAGGATGAAACTGTAATGTGTCTGACGACAAGTTGACATGGTCCTTGTCAGAGTCGGAAAGCTCCCATACTTAGACCTAGGGAGGTATGGGGGTTATCACTCCTGGGACAGTGGACTCACCTACGATCGGAATAGGATCCTAACGTGCGGATTATCTTGAAACTACCATGGCTAACTTGCAAAAACAAAAAACTACAGTTAAAGATCTAAGGGTGGGAACTCTAAACGCGCGTAGTCTAAAAACTGGCCGACTTAGCGAACTCATTAAGATAGCAATTGACTACAAAACTGACGTAATAGCACTTCAAGAAACTTGCTGGTCGGGCGATTTCGCGTCAATTTCTAAGGATGACTATACTTTTCACTATGGGGGAGCTAAGGGGCAAAGACTGGGGACTGGTTTTCTTATTAATAAACGAATTTCGCAAGCACTTATCGACATGCAATTCATTAACGACCGGTTATCATGCATTGTACTAAAGGGTAATTTCAGCAAACACGTATTAATCAATGTGCACTGCCCCACCGAGGACAAAGACGAAGACACTAAAGATCTTTTTTATGAAACAATCGAGCAGGTTTTTGACAAGTTCTCAACGTTTGACGCAAAAATAGTATTGGGGGATTTCAACGCGAAAATTGGAAAAGAACCAATGTATAGGCCTACAATAGGATCAGAAAGTTTGCATGACGTCAGTAATGATAATGGAACCAGAGTAATAAACTTTGCAGCTTCAAAGAACCTCGTTGTCAAAAGCACATATTTCAAGCATAAAAATATACATAAGGCCACCTGGACATCACCAGATGGTAAGACTCACAATCAGATTGATCACGTTCTAATAGACAGAAGACGTCATACAAACATTCTCGATATAAGATCGTATAGGGGAGCGGATTTAAATTCAGACCATTTTCTCGTGATAGTAAAACTAAGATCTAGGCTAGCGTTAAGTAAGAAAACAAGCCGCACAGAGCCAACAGTTCGTTTCAATATAGATAAGTTCAAAACAGCAACAGAAACATTAAATTACCAAGTTGAGATTTCTAATAGTTTCGACGCTCTCCAAGAACAGAGAGACGATAACAATAACCACGAGGAGGACCCGGAAACCCTGTGGAGCAATACGAAAAAGGCGATAAAGGCAGCCGCGAAACTTACGATAGGTTTTAAGAAAGTAGCCAAAAGCAAACCATGGTTTGACGAAGAGTGCAAACTCTGGTTTGAGAAA
>CAKNYM010052708.1:260561-279778 GCA_932195095.1 Andricus curvator | reverse complement strand
GAAGTAATGAGGGACGAAAATGGCAATCTAGTAGCCGATGCGACAGAGAGACTGAATTTATGGAAAGATTATTTCGATAAACTATTAAATGTACGCGAAGCCCCCGTTGAAGGTAATCTCGGCGAAATCCACACTGCTGATCTATTAATTAACGATCCTACTGATATAGAAATAGAAATGGCCATAAAGAAGTTGAAAAATAACAAAGCCGCGGGCATCGATGACCTACCGTCAGAACTGATAAAAAATGGAGGCCCTTGCCTCACAAGGCAAATTTGTAAATTGATACGCGCAGTTTGGAAAACAGAACGCATGCCGGAAGAATGGAATACCTCTATCATTATTCCCATCTTCAAAAAAGGCGATAAAACTAACTGTAACAACTATCGGGGAATTTCACTTGTGCCCTCGTGCTACAAGATCCTGTCTAATGTTATCCTAAGTAGACTAACTCCTTTTGCCGAGGAAATCATTGGGGATTACCAGTGTGGATTCCGCCGAAACCGATCTACAAGCGATCAAATGTTTACAATTAGACAACTGTTAGAAAAGAAATGGGAATTTAAAGAAGCAGTACATCAGCTATTTATCGATTTTAAAAAAGCTTACGACTCTATCATACGCGAGCGAATGTACTGGATCCTAGAGTTCTTGGGTGTGCCAAGAAAATTGGTTAGACTTATCGAAATTTGCTTAAGCGGCAGTAAGGGTAGAATACGCGTAAACGGTAGTTTATCTGAAGAGTTTTCGATCCGCGATGGCCTGAAACAGGGCGATGCACTTTCGTGCGTCCTTTTTAACTTAGTTTTAGAATACGTGGTTAGGCAAGTGCAGGCGAATCCGACCGGTGCTACCCTCAATGGGGTAATACAAATTCTTGGATATGCGGATGATCTCGACGTACTAGGGGATGATAAAGAAACGGTAGCTAAAAATGCAGAAATCTTGATCGCAAAAGCCAAAGAGATTGGCTTGGAAGTTAGCGAATCGAAGACAAAATATATGACCGTCGTCAGGTCCGGACAAAGTAATCAAGACGGGGATCTAATGGCCGGAAATATGAAATTCGAAAGGGTTAACGAGTTTAAATACCTCGGGTCTATTATAACTAGCGAAAATAAGATTAAAACGGAAATCAATGCGCGGCTACACGCTGGCAATGGGTGCTATTATGCAGCAAACACGCTACTAAAATCGCGATCGCTATCTAGGAACATCAAAGTAAGAATTTACAAAACGATAATAATGCCGGTCGTCATGTACGGGTGTGAAACGTGGGCGCTGACGAAAGGAGAAGAGAATAGGTTTAGAGTTTTCGAGAATAAAGTACTTAGAAAAATCTATGGTCCAAAAAGGGACGAAGAGACCGGCGAGTGGAGAAAACTGCATAATGATGAGCTGCACGCTCTCTACGGGTCAGCAAATATTAATAGAGTAATGAAAGCGCGTAAATTAAGATGGGCGGGGCATGTAGCAAGAATGGGCAATGAAAGAACAGTGGCGCAAGTTTTAAGAGGGAGACCGACTGGTAAGAGACCCCTAGGCAGACCGAGAAACAGATGGGAGAAAAATGTAAGGGATGATCTAAAAGAACTAGGACATGATTACTTAAACTGGATGGAGAATGCACAAGACAGAGATATGTGGCGGTCTCGGGTAGATGAGGCAATGAACTTTCGAGTTCGAACTGCTAATCTATAATAATAATAATTACTGCAAATGAGCAGGGGCATCTAAGTCCCATGTCACTGAGGTTATCTAATGTAACCAACTGTAGTGTAATATTTATGTTAAATGTATAATATTTCACTACGCTTTAAAATATTCCTTTGTATTTAATGTGTTTAAAATTCTGCAGATTCAAATTGGAATAGTACATGTTTTTAAAAATTGTCATACAAACTCGTTCAAAGTTTAATAACTTCACGCAATATCAAATGAAACTGTAAATTCAAATAAAGGATTACAACCCATCATTTCTGTAAATTGGTCCACATTTGTTTCCCTACCTCTACCTTTGCAACAAAAAATAAAATAGTCACATATATAGGTACGGAAAATGGTACGTTATAATAAAAACATAATTTAAATTATCATTTCGTTTCCGATAAATAAGTAAAGTTCTACTTAAGAACTACATAAATTGTTGAAAAAAATAATAATTAAGGTATTTATTTTAAGAAAATTCTTTGTAGAAATATAAATTCACGACTTTTATGATCTTTCCTCACAAAATGAAGGACAATTTTTTCAATATTTAAAATAAATTACTATTAATTATATAAAGTTCTAAAAAAATAACTGCAATTCAGCAATGTAAAAAGGCATTGTTAACCAGTCTAAAGAAACATCATTTAAAGTTAAATCTCTATTACAAGTAAACATTTTCTGAATCAACATTTATACTATACCCGACGAAAATGTAATAGTTATTTAATGTCTGTATGTTATTACAAGGATTAGATTTTCTTAAGACAGCTTCTATAGAAAAAGAGGGTTAGCTCTCGAAAAAGCGAGTCAGAACCTTTCTTATCGGTACGGAGATTACTAACGCTTTAACGAACTTTCTCAGCGCGAAGGGAGTGAAAATCCCTCTATACACCGAATGGTTTCCATCCCAAGAAATTCGTAAATCTGGGTAAACCTTCAACGACAAAAAACATAAAAGGTGATTTACGGTTGAAAAGGAAACCAAGAAGCACGAGAAAACCACCAACTAATCGATACACCACGTGTGCGAAATGAAGAAAATTTATTAAAGTATAAATCGAGAAGGATAATAATTAAGTAAAAATTATTCGAAATTTTTTACGTACATATGTCCCAGTAATCGTGACGGTCCGTATAATGATAAAACCCATTTATTTTTAGCATTTTATAGTACTAAATGGAATTTCAATTAATGGCCAACAGCCATACCACGCTGAAAAAACCAGTTCTCGTCAGATCACTGAAGTTAAGCAGCGTTGGGCGCGGTTAGCACTTGGATGGGTGACCATTCGAGAAAACTGAGTGCTGTTGGCACATCGTGGGTGTGGTGAGCCCACACTTGTAGTTATTTACTACAAGTTATCAACCTAGAAACACTACCCGAATCGGGTAGTGTCACGCCTACCCCGAAAGGGAAATGGCTTAATGGTATACAAAATTGAATAAAAAGCAAAAAAATTGGCGTCGCGATCACTGGGACTAAATTCACGATTATTGAGACGTTTACAGGCCTCACAGTCCAACGATTTCGAATGAATTAGAAACAATTTTAAAAGTGAAAAAAATTCCATTGATTTCCGTAAAATTAGAAAAAATTTAGAGGAATTTAAGATAAAGGAGAAGAATTTGATGAAATTCATAAAAATTCAAGGTAAATTAAAAAAAAATGTTAATGAATTGAAAACAATTTTAAAATATGAAGAAATTTTTATGAATTCATTAACTTTGAAATGAGCTTAGAAAAATTCGAAAGAATTTTATGAAATGCCTAAGAATTCAAGGTGATACAGTAAATTTAGAATCATTCAAGTGAAGTGAAAAAATTCAAGGGAATCCCAAAGAATTTAAAAGAATTCAGAGTGAATTTCAAAAAATAATTTCAAATCTCTTCAAATCTTTGAAACCCTACTAATTTCTAAGTAAAAAAAATGACTAATGACTACAAAACAATGCAAAAAAATTCAAATGAATTGGAAAAAGTTTTAAAAATTGAAAAAATTCTTTTATTTCTGTAAAATTTGAGTGAATTTAGAGGGATTTAAGGGAAACGAGAAGAATTCGATGAAATGCATAAAAATTCAAGGTGAATTAAAAAAAAATTCAAATGAATTGACAAAAATTTGAAAATATAAAAAAAATTTAAAAATATGAAAAAATTCATTGAATTGAGTAAGTTTGAAATGAACTTTAGAAAAAATTAAAGAGAATGCAAAAGAATTTGATGAAATGCCTAAAAATTTAAGGTAAGTTTTAATGACTTCAAGATGAATTAAACAAAAACTTTAAAAAAATCCATTGACCTGAGTAAAATTGAGTGCATCTAGACGAATTCAAAAGCATTTAAAAGAATTCAGGATAAATTAATAAAAATTCAGGGCGGATTCCAAGAGAATTGCAAAAAATGTTGGAAAATCTTTAAAAATCTTTGAAACCCTACGAAATCCCTCACTTCTTGTGAATAAATTCTTTGAAATCCATTAAAATATTAAAATCCCTTTAAATCCCTTAAAATTATGAAAACCCTTGAAAAATCCCTTGAAATTTCTTAAATCTCTTGAAAATGCTTTGGAATCTTTTAAAATACCTTAAAATATTTCAAAGTCTTTGAAATCCCTTTAAACTATTGGAATAAATAAAAAATTTCTGGGAATCGTTAAAATTTCCTAAAATATTTCCAATCCTTTGAATCTTTTGATATCCCTTGAAACTTTTTAAAGCTCTTAAAAATGCATGGGAATCTTTTAAAATACCCTAAAATATTTCAAATTCTTTGAAATCCTATGAAATTACTGAAATCAATTAAAAATTTCTTCATAATCTTTTGAAATACCCTAGAATATTTCTAATCCTTTAAAATCTTTTGAAATACCTTGCAATTGTTTAAATTTCTGGAAAATGCCAAGGAATTTGAAAAATACCTTAAAATATTTCAAATCCGTTGGTCATTTTATCAATTAATCTACAGAACCAATTATATAAAAACTTTAAAAAATCAAAAAAATTAATTGAATTACGTACACGGAGAAAAAAATATGCCTATAATAGTAAGAGCACTAGTCATGCTTTTGTCGTAGGTTTCATTCTTGCTATCTTGGTACAAAATTCATTCATTTTAAGCAGGAATCCCTTTATCCTAAAAAAGTACAAAGCTTCATGCTTTTAAAGCCGTTATCCCTTGCGAAAATAGCTCGAACTTCGCCTTGCTACGGTTGTAAGAAAACTCATCCTATTAGAGTATGAGTACTCTTACAAAAGAGATATTAGGCCACGCCTACCGGCGCTTGCGCGTGACCTAATATCCCGTTTGTAAGAGTACTCATACTCTAATAGGATGAGTTTTCTTACAACCGTAGCAAGGCGAAGTTCGAGCTATTTTCGCAAGGCACAACTGCTCTAAGGGCATGTGACTCCATCAATAACGGCATGCGACTGATTCTTTTATGGTATAGGACATTTAATGCTAAAAATGTCTAACCTGATGCCAATATTGGTAGAAATTCATACGAATTTCGCACATGAAGTTCCATGCTGTAATATTAAGAGCTCAGCCTACTATAACAGTGTGGTTTTTTTCTCCGTGTAGAGTTGAGTAAATTTATAAGAATTCAAATGAATTAAAAAATTCAAAAGAATTTCAAAAAATTCAGGATAAATTAATAAGAATTCAGGGTGAAATCCAAAAAATAATTTTAAATCTCTTCAAATCTTTAAAACTCACTTAAATAACTCACTTTTCTTGAACAAATTCTTTAAAATCCACTAAAATGTTATTAAATCTCTTTAAACTATTAAAATAATTAAAAATTCGTTGGAATCTTTTAAGATTTCATAAAATATTTCAAATCCTTTGGAATCCTACAAAATACCTCACTTCTCGTGAACAAATTTTTTATCCACTAAAATATTATAAAATCCCTGTGAAATTCTATGATGATATTTCCTAAAATCCTGGAAAATGTATTAAAATACATTGAGAGTTTTAAAATCCCTTAAAGTTATTGAAATCCTCGGATTCTTCTAAAATTCCCTAAAATGTTTCAAATTCTTTGAAATCCCACTAAACCACTAAAAATAATTAAAAATTACTTGAAATCTTTTAAAATAACCTAAAATAACCTCAAATATTTTAAATCCTTTAAAATCTTTTGAAATCCCTTGAAATTCGTTAAAGCTCTTGAAAATGCCAATTAATAAAAAAATTCCTCGGAATCTTTTGAAATTCCCTAAAATATTTCAAATTAAAAGCTCTTGAAAATGCCTTAGAAGTTTTAAAAATGCCCTAAAATCTTAAAAACCCCTTCAAATTATTGAAATATATTACAAATTTCTCGGAATCTTTAAAAATAATCTGAAATATATCAAAAGAATTCAAGATAATTCAGTGACTAATGTGATATTTTCATTTAAAAAAGTGAATAAAAAATGATTTGAGAAAAAAGTAAAAAAAAAAATACTAATAGTGACTGTGTCTGGCAGCCCTGATTATTTTTTTACAGTTACTTCTTACCGGAATTCCCTGATTTTTTTTAAATGCTCTTGGAAGCTTTGATCTTATTATGAATTTTTTTGAAGTTCCATTAAGGGGCTGCAAATGGGGTACCATAGGGACCAAATCTTGAAAATAGGGTACTTTAGGGACCTTAACTGAATATAGGGTACAATAGGGGATATAGGGACCGGTCTGTGAGGCCTGCGTTTACCTTAAACTAGCAAACTTTTTAAAGCTTCAAAAAATTCCTGGGAATTAAAAAAAAAGCCAAAATTCATTAAAATCCCTTGAAATTATTGAATTATATTGATAATTTCTTAAAATCTTTTAAAATACCCTAAAAGATTTCAAAAGAATTGAAGAAAATTGAGAAATAGGTATAGACTGTATAGAGAGTCCTGATTGTTCTTGATAGTTACTTAAAGTGCTTCTTAAAGAAATTCACTGACTTTCGCAACATTTCAAACATTTCAAAATCCTTGACATTTCCCTTACTTTCCCTGCCGACAAAAATTCCCCGACTTTTCCCTGATTTCCAGGTTTTTAATTAAAACTCGATGTTAAACGATTACATCGGACAAGTCATTTTTTGACGTACAAGCAAAATCTGCCTCATTCCGGACTTAACCGGGAACAGCATTATGCGTGAGTGGAGCGTTAACCAATTGGACACCGAAACTGATTAACGCTCCACTCATGTATAGTGGTGTTCTCGGTTCAAATCCGGACTAAGGCAGATTTTTTTTATTTTTCAAACAATTATTAGTCCGAGGTAATCGTTAACATTGTTTAAAATTTATAATATAATAACATTGTTAACACTGTTTAAAAATGGTAATCAAATCTTCCAAACATTATTTAGACCAAAATTACTTATTACAAAATTTCAGGTTTTTCTTAATATAAACCGCAACACGTTTCAGTAGAAAGTCAGTGAACATATCCGGAAAAATTTTTTAACATGATTTATAACAATCAAAAAAAGTAATGATTCCTAATTAACTAAATTATCTCCCTTAGGTTTATTTAATTTCCAAAAGATTTCAAGTTTATCGGTAGCAGGGTGTCTAGCGATTCTTAGGAACAAAATTCCAGGTCTTTTCCAGGTTTTCCACGTCAAGACATTACATTTTACCAGGTCCCCCTTTTTTTACATCAAATAATGAAATAAACGTTTTTCATACATGTAAAAAAAGAGCCATTTCATTTTTTATTGGCCAACAATTTCTAAAGAAAGCCGAATCATAAATAAACAAATTCTTAATTTTTTGCGAACATGAGTCGTCTTTGTGAAATCTTTGGGAATATTTTTAAATCTTTGTAATGTTTTTGAAATCATTGAAATCTTTGTGAAATCTTTTGAAATCTTTGTGAATTCGTTGGAATTTTTTGAAGTATTACAAACCTTAGTGAAAGCTTGAAATTTCGGTGAAATCTTAAAAATATTTCCGAACTCTTTCTTTAATCTTTGTTTGCGAAATCTTTTGTGTTCGTTTGAAATCTTTGAATTTTTTTTGAAATTTTCTCAAATGTATCGAAACCTTTTGAAATTGTTTAGAATCTTTGAAATGTTTTGAAATCTTTGAAATCTGGTGTACTGTACCCCTGTTGAAATCTTTGAAATTCATGAAATCTTTTGAAATCCTTATGAATTCTTTGAAATATTTGTGAAATCTTTCGTAAATCTTTTGTAATCGTTTCAAATCACTCGAATATTTGAAATCTTCTCAAAAAATTTTAAATCGTTTAAAATGTTTGAGATGTTTTGAAATCCTTGAAATCAGGTGTACTGCACCCTTGTTGAAATCTTTGAAATTCTCGGATTCTTTTGAAATCTTTATGAATTTTTTATGAAATCTTTGAAACTTTTGTGAAATCTTTTGATATATACTAAAAAATTTTGAAATTGTTTAAAATATTTAAAATATTTTTAAATCTTAGAAATATAGTTAAATATACCATTTTTAAAATCTTTGAAATCTTTTGAAAGTTTTAAAATCTTTGTGAAATGTTCGAAATCTTTGTGAAATGTTTGAAGCCTTTGAAATCTTTGTGAAATCTTTTGAAATCTTCGTGAATTCGTTGAAATTTTTTGAAGTATTACAAACGATATTTAAAATCTTGAAATCTTTGTGAAATCTATTGAAATGTTTATGAAATCTTTCTTAAATCTTTGTTTGGAAAATCTTTTGTATTCGTTGAAATCGTTGAATTATTTGAAATCTTTTGAAATGTTCTAAAA
Source organism: Andricus curvator (assembly GCA_932195095.1). Taxonomy (NCBI): domain Eukaryota; kingdom Metazoa; phylum Arthropoda; class Insecta; order Hymenoptera; family Cynipidae; genus Andricus; species Andricus curvator. The sequence goes on along the minus strand of CAKNYM010052708.1, from coordinate 271,337 downwards.
TGTTTTAAAACCTCTTGAAATTGTTTCAAATTTTTGAAATATTTGAAATCTGGTTTACTGTAGCCTTTTTCAAACCTTTGAAATCCTTTAAATCTTTAAAATATTTGTGAAATTGCTGTGAAATCTTTATGGAAATCTGGTGTGCGCGCCTTTTTTAAATCGTTCACATCCGTGAAATCTTTATGAAATATTAAAAATATTAAAAATATATTGAAGTGTTTGAAATGTTTTGAAATCTTTAGAAATATTTTGTAACCTTTTGAAATCTGGTGTACACTCAAAAACCGAGTGGTCAACCCCTCAAAAAATCCGTTGTATAACCATGGCTTATTCTAATTCTGAAACTGACTTAACATCGAAATTTTAAACTAATAATTTTTATAATTTCTAAGTTGAATACCACAACAAAATGTATGCTTCAATGTTCTATATTAGCGGAGAAGAAATTAAAAACTTATAGAATTATTCACAATATTAAAGTCTGTTCTTTGCAATCTATAAAATAATTGGTACATTCTAGAAAAAGTGCTTTGAAATCTCTTTATTTATTCTGTAATAAACAAAAGATAAATTATATCTTGATGAATAAAACACTTTTCAGTAGCAAGATTTTTTCTAAGCGAGATATTTCTTTCATAATAGGTTAAGAAATTTAAATTACTCTTTGCATTTCATTAAAATTACTATTTAAAAAGCGAACAAAAAATAATTAATTTTCAAGTTTCTCATAAAAAATTCAAGGAGATTTCCAGGTTTTCAAGGTTTAAAAAAAATTCAAGGAGAATTCCAGGTTTTCAAGGTCGCTAGACACCCTGGGTAGGAATAAAAAGTGACTGAAATATGTGTAATCGCTAATAAATAAACGAAATTAAAAATGGGACAAGTAATTGTTGCAATTCACGAGTGTCAGGCTTAAAATCGAAGATCGTCGATGCAATTTAATCGGATTTATGGCACACTTGGTACTCTTAACTCAGGTGCTCGCTCTCGAGACGAGCTCCCTCGAGGCACAAATTTTCAAAGTTGCTCTTCTCCGGGCTCTTTACCACCCTTAAAAGTGAGCTCTCTTACACAAGTCTGGTAATTCTCTCTTCGATTTCGCTTTGTCTCTCTTTCTCTATATTTCTCTCCATCTTCTTCCCACCTCTTACAGACGATCGCTAGTTTACGCTTCGCCGGACAGGGTTCCTCGACGACTTGGAGAGGAAGAAACCAAAAGAGAGACGGTGAAATCGGACAGGAGAATATGTGCCAGGGATATTCCGTTTGCGACGAGAGCAAGAATTACATGCGCTTCAACAAATCCGGAAGGTTTCAAATCCCTCTTTCTAGATCCCAATGTAAAAACTACACGCGGCGAAAAGAAATCATATTATTTTTATTCCCTTTCACGAAGACAATATGAATTTTTACATACTTTTGGGAATTGGATAGTTGCAATAGTTTTTCCTTCAACTAATATTTATTTTATTCTTATTATACTATTTTTGTACATTTCATTTTTATATATTATGAAAATAATAACAAAAATATAAATGTTCAATTAAATGAAGCAAAATAAGAATTTTCTATCAAAAAAGTAAATTCAAAAATAGGCACTATTTCTAAATAAAGCATTGGTAATTTTAAACTTTACAGCAGTAGCCTGCCAAAATTAAAAATCGAAATCTGAAAAATGTCGCAATTTGAAACGCATATGTAATACCATCGAAACTGAACAATTCTGGAAATGATCAATAAATCTGAGGCCTTTAGAGCTAAACTTTGTTAGAATTAGGCATTAAAAAATGATTAATTTTAAATTAGAAAAAATTTTTAATTGAACATTTGAAACTCAATGTTTTCAAAATTCCATTAAAATCATATCTAATTCCAAGCAATACCAAGTATCAGTTGGGGAGGTTGGATAGATTATTCAACTAATAAGAAATGATAAGATTTTAAAAAAAAAAACAAGTTCGCTGTCATTTTTATTAACCAGCCACTAAAAATTAAACAAAATTAAAGTAGGAATCATTGAAGTTGAACAATTCCAAACTTCGTTTAAACGACGACAGTTTTTAAATTTAAATTAGCGCCAATTTTTTAAATTTGAAAATTAACAATTACACATTAGGAGATATGATTAAGAATAGCATTTTCAAATTAAAGCTTACAAATAAATCACATAATCTGAAATTTCACGTCCCTAGAAGTACAAAATTGTATCATTAGGAACTGCAAACTCAATCATTTTAAATTAAAAATTTTTACATTTATTAAGCACTTCTACTAATCGTTACTAGAAACTATCAATACATAGGAAAATCGTCACTTTCTAAATCTGAATTAGTTCAAATTTATTAGTTGAGAAACAAAAAGTCAATCACTTATTCAATTAGTTATTATTAAATACATTATCAGAAATTAATTTCAATTCAAAGTGACCAATCATCAGATAAACACTTTAAAGTTATGTTGTTTGATAAACAAACTAGTGGCACTATTTCCACTAGTGTTTCGGTAATTTCTTCTATTAACAATTTTTTAAATATAACTAATACTCGTAATTAGTTTAAATTCACACGTTGTAAGTGCGGTTTATCTCCTCTGGGGTAATGCTTACCATCAACCTTTAATTTTAGTTTTTGTTTTTATTTATTAGAATAACAGTTAGTTTTAGAATTGAACTATAACCTATTTGTATGAATCAGATGATTCTCAAACAAATAAAGCACTACACTACACACTAGTTTAAATTTACACGTATAAAATCGAAGCTTTCAAAACTTTTCAACTGAGCAATTTAAAATTAAATTCCACGAATGTGCAAAACCTTTTATATTAAACTTTTATAAATTGAACAGATCAAAGATTTCTGGTTAAAAATATAAATCCATGCTATCATTTGCAATGCTCTATATGAAAACTAATCCTCCCTTTCAACAAACATTAATAAAAATGTGGAAAAGAAAACATGATCCTTTTCCAATTTAGTACAAAATTGAAAATAAAAAGTTCCATCCTTTCATCTAAATATTAAAAATAGCAAATTTGCCCCTAGTTAAGTCAATAAAAATGTTAAAAGAAAAAATTGGCCTGTACCGATTTAGAAAAACAACTGAAGCGTGCTCTACAACAGTATACGCCACTTGCCAGAATTGCATCCCTTCCAAATCATTCAAAATGATAAACACAAAAAAAGAGCCTCCTGCGATTCAGAAAGAAATGAAACTCAATATTTCCTCCCTTCTAACTCAATAAAAACGTTAAAAATAAAAAATGATCCTTCTTCCAATTCGTCGAATATTGGAAACCACAATTTTCTCCTTTCCTGCTCAATTAAAATATTAAAAAATTTAAATGTCCCTCTGCTAATTCAAGAAAAATTAAAAACTAAATTTTCCTCGTTTACAGCTCCATAAAAATGTAGAAAAAACAAAAAAGTTCCTCTGCCAATTGGGAAAAAATTAAATACCAAAATTTCTCTTTCTTTCAAAATTAGTATGGTGAAATTCGAATATTTAAAGTGACTGAATAGATTTTTTTTAATTTATAAATTTTTGCTAAAAATAAATTCACTTTCACTTCCCGGTTTCAAAAAAACCCGGTCATTTCCCGGTTTCCCAGTCCAGTGAGCATCCCGAGAAAAATCGTGCAGTCCAGTGACAGCCTCCACTTTAGTATTCGAAATTCGATGTAGGGGAGAAGCGGGTAATACGGCGCAGCGGGAATTGCGGCGGGGTCGCTTTCATAAAAATCTGCGTATTATGAACAAGTGAGATTAGGTTCAGAATATGCATTTATGACTACAAAATGAAATATTGCAAACATTAGGTTAAAATTTAAGAACTTTGAATTAGATTAAAATCAAATTCAAAATCCTATTTAAGGTTGTTTCGTTGTTTCGTCGCTGTTCCCACCTGCTATAATTTTTTCTTACCATGATAAAAGTGCTATATAAGCACCGAAATGATGGAATTGCAATAGGAGCATTTTGTGGTGGTTGTCCAAATTTTATCGTCGGATTCTTGTTTTATTGTCAGAAATTCTATACATTAACATTAGGTTAATTAAGCTAATTTTTTAATTTTTAAGGTGAAAAGTTGGTTTTTGGTGTTTCTCATGTAGCATGACAGTTGCAAAAAAATCATTGGAACTTATAGTATTTTGCTCCAAATGTATTAAAACTTTGTCAGTATTGATCTTCTGACTCCCCACTCTCAAATTATAACCTCCAACAACTGATTAATTATTTTTAATTTGCAAACAGATAAAATTAACAGTGAGCGCCGCATTACCCAACAGGTAGGGTGAGTTGACGCATGTGGACTTTTTCGGAAGACTAAATAACTAAGCATTTTAATTGTTGCAGATTAAATTTTTATTATTAATGAAGCAAAGCTAAGATATTGATCTACATGTTGCATATTTTGCCATTGCATTAACGATTATATTTTTCTTGCTATCGATTGATATAAGTTACGGGCGTAGCATTATCCGCTTCTCCCCTATCCAGAAAAGCGTAGATTCGCTATTTCATGGAAACTATGCTACATTGCATGTATGCTATTGGCGGTTGATGTTTGTGTTGACATTGGATCGGCCACTTTGCCAGGGCGAGTTCACAGGACAATATAGATGACAGAGGTACCAAACCAACGTCCAACGCGTTGCGTTGGCCCTTAACTGATGCGGACCGATGCGATGTGGCTTCAGCCTCAGCTTGATAATGGCGTGTAATGGCATTGTTATGCCACATTTGCAGTCAAGTGGTTAGTGTTCGCCCACACTCAGCATGACCACTGATGACCACCTCCTGAGTCCCGAGATCCGAGTCTCGTCCAATGTCCCAAGACCACCTCACTGCTACTCACCAATGACCAATGCAACGGTAGGACTCATCCACTCTCCTCGTCAACGAAAACCCAACCTATCTTACGCCTACGTCGCGCAAGCACGCATACCTGCCTGCTTGCTTGTGCTAGATAACATTTTGCGCAAAATCGATCGACCTCGGTGTTAGGTTATGCGAGTCGTAAAATGGCAAATACGAGCAGCATGACTTTTATGCCTGAACCGAGGCGGGGGGTTAACCATTACAAATTTTGATGTACACCAGAATTCAAAGAATTCAAAAGAATGCAAGATAATTCAAAAGAATTCAAGATAATTAAAAAAAGTGAAGGACGCCAAAAGAATTCGAAGAATTCAAACGAATCCGAAATACCGCTGTCAAGTACTACGGGTGTATTCACTATGTGTGTATTTCTTTTTTGCTCATTTTATGAGCATTTTGCTTCCTCATAGGTAACAAATAAATTTTCTTTCTTAGAGAGGGAGCTTTTCTCTAAAAAAATAAAAAAATGGACACTCACTTATGAGCCCTAGCGAAGAGCTTTAGTTAGTGGATGTGGCTGGCGTAAAAAGTATGAATCTTCTTAGGGGCTCATTAGTTTAAGTGTCAGTCAGTTTAAGTTTTTATGTGTGAATCGTGGCGTACGATGACTATGATAAATAGATATTGCCAGATCATAACAGGACATGGAAGGTTCTTCAATAGGTCATCCGACGCATCTCTTGGGCGCGAACAAATATATGAAATATACTACTGCAGTATTCCTAATATCAAGGAAGTTTTTCTCATATAAAAATGAATAAACCATTTTTTTTAAACTTCATAAATCAGTACCAGTAGGTCATAAAAAGTTCCACAATACATCGATTGATGCGTCTCGAAGACGCAAACAAATACATCACATATAGTATGGTTGTATTTCGAATATTAAAAAAGCTTTTTTAATAATCCAAATTTTGAAATCTTGTTAAATTCCTTGTAATCTTTTAAAATACCATAAGCTCTTTGAAATCCTTTGACATTCCTTGAAATTGCTAAAATCCTTTATAAATCTTTTGAAATCCCTAAGAGTATTAAAAAATGCTTACAATTAAAACTACTAATAACTAGTGAAGCATGAAGCGATTAGCAACACCATCTGAAAATAAAATTACTCATATCACTTTGACTTATGAATAATGATGTCGGCCAATGATTATATTTCACCAGATTTCAGAGGCCAATAATAAAATCAATGGCCTATGCTAATCACTATGCCGTCACGGCCCGTCATTGTGCTTCTCGACATTATTGTTAATTTTCTTAAATATAAATTATCTCACAGTTGTATATCTTAACTCAGTATGGTCATTTAAATAATTAATGAATTCATTATCCATCTGTGTTAGGGATGTGCAAAAAATTCAAAACTCGGAAGTTTCTTGAAAGAAATGTCGAATTTTTACATTTTTATCCCAAATTTGTATACAACAATCCGAAGTTCATCCAAATCCGGTCATTTATTGAATTTTTCAAACATTTGTTCGCAATCTTGGATCCAAAATTTGATCTCAAATTTGTTTTTCAGCAACCCGAAAACGAGTTCGAGTTCTGGAATCTTTCACGTAGTTTGAAACTTTCAAGTACTATAATGTATAAATCAGCTCAACTGAAAAAATCGAGGAAAAAATCCGGCTCGACTCGACTCGAAGTTTCGAGCCTTTTGCACACCCCTAATCTGTGTATTTTATAATTTTAGTTTTTTCTTATAGTGTTTTTTTTTAATTGTCAAACTTGAAAAATTCTTTAGGTGTTCAATCATTGTATCGATTATCCTATCTAACTTTTTATCTACACTATTGATGATTAATCGTTTAATAACGAAATGCGTAGATAAATATTGAAAAATACAGAATTCAAATCGAACAACCTTTCCAATCTTGAAACTATAGAGTATATATAGTCCAAGGATCAATGCATAAACCTATTAATAAATAGATTCAGTAGAGAAAGTCATGTGTGGTCAGACGTAAAGAACTCTAGAAATGCTGACTAGTTTTTCATACAGAAAATTTGTTTTTCAAAATAAAATTAACAATTTTGAAGTGCGTTTCTTTGACCATCCAGGAGAGTATTAATGAATTACCTGTAATTAACCTTCCAGCGCTCGCAAGGCGGCTGTTTGGCCGCCCTTAGTTTTCGGAGTGTTTTTTTCGATTTTACTAGTTTTTTCTTTTATGTATCAAGGGAAAGTAAGTGCAGGAACATCTCGCAGACGATTTAACATAATAAATATATTTGAAAACTGCATTACAAGCATAAGAATCAAAATTCAAACAAAACAAGAAAACAAACAAATTTCAAACTCTAACGTTTTATTATCTAGAGAGAGCATACATGGAGGGGGAACCGTCCAATGACCCGATTTTTCAAATGGCGAGCATTTTTCTAAAAAGGCGGCCAATTTGCCGCCCACGCGAGCGCTGGAAGTTTAGAGAAGGTTCTTTTGTAAGAAACTAGCTCTCAAGACAGATTTCTCAGTGAAAAAGACATCAAAGAGACCTACGTTTTACCTGAGCACAAGTGACCAGGTTGGTAATTTTCAAGTAAATATAGTTAGAACAAGAAGTTTCACGGCAACGTCCCTCACGGTTCGATGCTGTTCCACAGGAAGTGCACCTCTTCCATCCTGCACTTACTCTTGCACTCTTTTACTCTTTTCTTCCTTCTTTGTTTTTTCTGGCTCTCAGAGACTCGCACTTCCTCTGTCCTCAGTCTTGGCACTCTCGCGTAACCACGCATGCATCAAGCCACAAGTGGCAACAATGTAGTTAGTAACGAAAAAGGCAGGAAATAACAGAGAAGGCATCTAAAAGTCGTTCGTAAAAAGTGCACCGAGGGGGACAGATGGGTGGCAATTAAAGGCCAACATCTTGCCGATCGAAGCGTGACGAATCAAGGTAAAAAAAATACTGCTAGAGTAATTGAAACAATCAGGAGGAAAGAAGGAAAGAGAAAGGAAACATAAAGAAGGAAATAGAGAATAAGGAAGTTAAATGAGAAAAAGAAAAGGAAGAAAATCTTGGCAGTAGGCCGAGCGAAGAAACGTGGGTATTTGCCTCACTCGTATTGCTTCAACTGACAGGCTGCAACCTGTTGAATCGACGAGGCATCGTAACTGGAAGACTTGAATCAAAGAGTAATTTCAGCAAAAGAGAATGCCTTATCCTTCCCTTCTTTAAGAACCTGATAAATGCTCTCTTTTTCTCGTTGCAGTCGAGAACGAGACCCAGATGACTGTAATTGAACTTGGAAAGCTTCTTTATGACCTCGAAAAAAAAAGCAACCACCAGGGAGAAGAAATAATAGAGTTTTCTAAGGGCTTCCGTCTGAAAATCGATGATGTACCTGTAGTATCATTTAAAAGAAACGTTACTTTTGATTCTAGAAAATGATTTATACTACAATCTAAATATAATCACCTCAATAAGAATTAAGACTAGTTATTCAAGGTTTTCGTGACACCTCCCACTTTAGTTCGAGCATGGCAGTGTTGGAATCATCGAGAAACTTGAGAAAAAAAATAAACATATTTAAAGACATCTTCGGCCTGTCCTCAAAACCGCAAAGATCTTGTATCCAAAGACATGGTACTCCTACCCAAACTAAAAAAATCGGATCACTCTAGTGATTACAATATGCAAATGGGCAAAATATGATTAAACTGCCCAAATCTCTGAGAGAAGGATTGAAGGTCAGAGCACGTAATGAGTTTCCCACAGAGTTCTACAAAATTAGCAGCAGCTGAGTACGATTCTGTACCGACCAGTTAGGACGACTGGCAAAACAGGTCATGCGGTCATTTCGGATTAGTGGCTGACGAGAAAAAAGGGAGATGAGAAGAGAGTATAGCCGAGGACACTAAGAACAAAGATAGCAGGTCAAGTGGTCAGACGGGAATCTACTGCAACTTTTGATCTCACTCTACAAAAAGATTGGGTGATATTTACAGTAAGTTGTAAGTTTACTTTCCTCTGAATATTCTCTGATTGATCTACAGTTTTTTAGGCTCATTCAAATTCCTTTCGGGGTAAGAGTAAGTCACCCGGTTCTAGCCTCGTCATTCTACTGGGGTTATAATAATTATTATTTTATACTAATTGCTTTATTATATGTATGTTGTAACGAATTAAACATTATAGAACTTTAAGCTAAAATAGATAATGTTAATTATTGTAAAAGTGATTTCAGACTTCACGGCCCAAAATTGTCTCAACAAAGGGGAATAACTTCTTTTAAATAACATTCATGTAGGTACCATATTCCTAAGATTTTAAGTCGAAATATATTGCATTTTCAATAAAATAGTGGAATTTTCAACCGAAAAAGATGATTTTTTAACACAAGAGCTGAGTTTTTATAGCTAGAAAGTCAAATGTTTTAGAAAAAATGTGACTTTTAAACCCGAAAAGATGAATTTTCAACAAAAATTAATTTTCAAACACAAAAGGTGAATTTTCAACCAAATAGTTCAATTTAAAAAAAATGTCACCGAACAGATGCATTTACAACTAAATATTTGAACTTTTAAGCAAAAGAGATGAAATTGTAGGAAAGAAGTCGAATTTTTCATCCAAATAGTTGAATTTTCAACCTACGAAGTCTAATCTTCATGCAAATAATGGATTTTTTAGAAAAGTGAATTTTCAACCAAGAAAAATGCCTATTCTACCAAAAAGTAAACTTTCAATCCAAAAGAACGAATTTTCTATACAAAAAAAACGAATGCTCAACAAAACAGTTGAATTTTCGATAAAAAAGATGATTTTTTAACAAAACAGTTCAACGCTCAACAATATAATTAAATTTTCAACCAAATAGTAACATTTTTAACCAGAAGAGATAAATTATGAACTACAAATATAATAGTAGACTTTTTGATTTAAAAGAATTAACTTTCAACCATAAAAGATAAATTTTCAACCAAATAAGATGACTTTTCTAGAAAAATATGAATTTTTAAGTTGAATTTTCAACAAAATAATTAAATTTTTAACAAAGAGATTAATTCAGAACAAAAATATAATAGTATTATAGACTTTTCAAACAAAAATAATTAATTTTCACCCAAAAAATATGACTTTTAAAGAAAATGGTTGAATTTTCAATCAAATAATTTAATTTTAAACAAATAGTAGAATTTTTAACTAAAAGTGATGAATTTTGGACGAAAAATATGATTAAAGACTTTTTAATTAAAAAGAGTTTAGTATCAACCATACAAGAGTAATTTGTGAGCAAAAGATGAATTTTCAATCCAAAAGAACGAATTTTCTATACAAAAAAACGAATGCTCAACAAAACAGTTGAATTTTTGATAAAAAAAGATGACTTTTTAACAAAACTGTTCAACGGTCAACAATATAATTAAATTTTCAACCAAATAGTAACATTTTTAACCAAAAGAGATAAATTCTGAACTACAAATACAACAGTAGACTTTTTTATTTAAAAGAATTAACTTTCAACCATAAAAGATAAATTTTCAACCAAATAAGATGAATTTTCTAGAAAAATATGAATTTTTAAGTTGAATTTTCAACAAAATAATTAAATTTTTAACAAAGAGATTCATTCAGAACAAAAATATAATAGTATTATACACTTTTCAAACAAAAATAATCAACTTTCACCCAAAAAATATGACTTTTAAAGAAATTGGTTGAATTGTCAATCAAATAATTTAATTTTAAACAAATAGTAGAACTTGTAACTAAAACTGATGAATTTTGGACGAAAAATATGATTAAAGACTTTTTAATTAAAAAGAGTTTAGTATCAACCATACAAGAGTAATTTGTGAGCAAAAGATGAATTTTCAATCCAAAAAGATTGGGTTCTATTTTTTTCCTGTCAATGTGGGGGGGGGGGGGGGGGGGGGGGGGGGGGGGGGGGGGGGG
>CAKNYM010052708.1:216856-260461 GCA_932195095.1 Andricus curvator | reverse complement strand
TAGTAAGAATATGTAACTTTAACATAGCCTTAACGCTCTAGATACCCCCCCCCCCCTCCACCAAGGTCTTACGTAAATGTTTTGAATGCCCACTAAGCGAAAAAAATGACAAGGGAAATTGTCTTGAAAACAGGGGAAAAAGAGGAATTCTTTTAAAAAAGGGGGGAAAGTAGGGGATAGAGGAAAGAGTGTGAACTCTATCAGGAACATTAATTTTGTAACGAAAAATTAATTAAAAAATCTTAAATATAAAATGCATCTTCGATATTTTAATGGAGATGGTTGGCAACACTCAGCACAATTTTTAAGACATTTTTTTCGAAGAGCGAGACGATATTTATTGCAAAATTAAAAACAAACCTGAAAAATTTCCGGCTTTGTCTCGGTGCTCAAAATACCAGGCTAATTCCCGGTTTTGCCGATCAGTGGCCACCTTGAAGACGGTGAAATAAAATTGATTATGAAAAGCGAAAGTTGAGACCTGATCTGAAGATTGGCAAACTGAGCGACGAAGAGTGTGAAAATCCAAAGAAGAAGAAAAAAGGAGGAGGTGGAGGAAAATAAAGGAGATTCAACTAAAAAGGGCAGGCAGAGGAGAAACGGGAAATAAAAATGGGGGGGGGCGATGAAGTACGTGACGGGGAGCAATGCAGCGCGTCGATGTTACGGTGGGGTGAGCGCTGAGCAGCACGGCGCGGCGCGTCGTGCATTCCTTAGTTCCAAGGTTGGGGTCAAGGCACACCTAAGTATCCATTGCGAGTCGACCAACTTGACTGCTGGGTCTCTCAGTTGTCCAAGTCGACATTCAATAAAGTTAGACGCTTGTTTGTTTCACTGAAATTCACTAACGAGCCGAACTGTCGAAGAGAGTTTCCTTCCCTGATATGTTCCAGCCGTAGGGTTTCCCTAATGGGGCTCATATACATATATATTGAAAATACAAGAACAAGGGATGCCCTTATTCTTAATATAATTTTATACCACCATTTCTCTTCTAACATTTGATTTGGGGGCTGTTATTCTTTTTTGATTGGCCATAACTTAGGATTTCAATATTTTACTCAAGCTTCAACCTTCGGAAGAATATTTTTTCATGTTCAAATTGAAATAATGAAATTCCAAGTTATGGCCAATAAAAAGCGAATAAAAAGTAGAACACAGTTCCATGTTGAGTACTTTGGATAATTTAGTTATGGAGAAGAGAGTTTCGTGAATTAGAACTATCTTTGGGAGAATTTTCAACTCTGATCGTGTGAATGTAAATGATTTCGAGTTTAATCACGGTTGGTAGTTTTCTTTGGGATTCCGAGTGTTACAAGAAACTGCATTTAAACTAAAATTTAAGTTATGTAGATTTCTCCTTGAATTCAGTAAGGGAGTTTTAGTTTGTTAGACAAAGTGGAGTACGTCTTTGGTTTGCTTGTTTATAATTTAGGAAAGGTTCTTAAAAAGGTGCAAACTTATTAAGGAAACGTTATTTCATAACCTGCTAGGAGTTACTAGTTCTGTTTGAAGTTTGAAAGAAAATTACTCTTGTTAATGCAAATTCTCTTCATCACTGAAAATAAGATCGAAAGTAACCTGAGTTTCGCCACTGTTACGGTGGTAAAATTTAGTAGTCGATAGACGATTACAGAGTTTTATAATCGTGGTTGCTAATTTTCTGTTGGGAAACTCGAAGCTAAATCGATAAAGTCTTTTCAACAAGAGCAAAGCCACTGACTCCTTTTCCGTTTTGCACTTCAAGTGAAAACGATTTAAGGGGCTAACCTATATAATTATAGTCGAGTAAAATCAAAAGCAGCAGAATTTCCACGCTTCTAATTTAGAGATTTAAATGTATTAAATTTCAAAACACTATTTAGGATGATGAATATCCAACCCATTCAATTAAAATTCTTGTTTACCCATTCATTTACAGACTGACTCTGAATCTTATTAAGCTCATCGCGGCTTTTTATCGAGAAGTATTATTACAGGGTGGATTTGAATAGTAACTGGATTAACAAGACACTAAACGAGGGCCTTGACAAAGCTGACTCAAGAAATAATATTGTGAAGGGAGATGTTGTTCGTTCGTTACGGAGGGTGGAAGCCTACTAAAAAATAAAGTGCAGGTCGAAGGTTGGAAATAATTCAAATTGAAAGCTTAAGAGAGCAGCAAATGAAAGGGGGAATCCGATCTTTTCCTTTCGCGTTTCCTTTTCCCCACGCTCTAATCCGGAAAATCCTACCACCCCTGAGGCTCAACATAATACAGATTTACTCTCTGATCACAGTTGAATTGCGAAATTTGTCGAGGTGAAAGAAGAAGTTTCTACCTCTTTATTTATTCCAATCATTACCAAGTGACAATGAATACTTTCTTCTGTAGGGGAAATTTCACAATCCAGTTGATTTAAAGAAGATGTACACGTAATTCGAGAAGAAAAATATTACTTCTTCATTTATTTTTTTCAACCATTTTCATGGGAAGTTAACAACTGTCACGCTGAATAAACTCTGCTTTCAACTCTGTAATCATTGCAAATCTACAACCAGACGTCCTTCCAAACGAGTTCTACATCTACTGATTGCGAGACAAAAAGTTGCACACACATAAGGAATGCACAATACCTTTGTAGACTCCTTTTTTAAAAAAAATTTTATTGACAACTTTTCAGGTGTGGCGGCTGTAAATTTCGTTAAAAAAAATTCACATTTCCTTTTAGAGGATTCGGTGTCAATTTCCAAAGATGACCACATTTTGTGTAGCTGCTGTACTGAATTCTAAAGAAAAAGATTGAGAGGGATATCCCTAAAAAGATGGAGCTGGCCATTCATGCACCGAATTCATGAGCATGCTATATATGTACCTGCATAGTGCCCTTCCTTTCCCTTGCAAGGTCATAAAAAGTGCATCGTATGTGGCACACCCGAGGGCGAAAGGCGGCTCCCCCTCTCGTCCTTCATTGAGTCTCAAGGCCTTCTCACCACACTCTTCTTCTACATCTTAAACGCTTGGAATTACTCTCACAATGTAGAATACTTACAAAATTTATAATGCAGACTTAATGTTTTACACATCTTTACTACGACGTAAAACTGAAAGATAGTAGGAGAGAAGGGAAAAAAAGTTCGTTATCGTATGTAGAATAAGTATGTATATATGTATAACAACTCCAGGCCTCACAGTCCCTACGGGACAAAAAATAATGCCCACGGGGTACTTTTTCCACGCTTAAGGGGTTTCCTTTTTTACAAAAATGGGGTCTGATAAAGAAGTCAGTAGAGTAGACTCTCACAAAGTGCCTTCTCTCGGCAAGTGCGTCTCCCTTCCTTTACCTCTAAATTCGGTGAGCGCCTTGTGCGTGGAATTAAGATGCGCGTATGCGAGAAGATATTCAAATAACCCGCTAACACTAACGGGCCTCAAGAGATATTTCCCGCCTAGCATTAGGGGCGGGGGCTTAGTAGGGCCTCGGTTCCGAGCAACGGGCGATTTATGAGAGCCTACTCTAGATTTTACAAAGGTATATGTAGACATTTTTCGGCTCTTTTTAAAATTATTTTATTAACTAGCTTTGAAAAAAATCCTTTAGAAATATGAAGATTTCCTACTGATAAAAAAACAGTACACAAAAAATCAAGAAAAGCTGGAAGAATGAAAAATGGATGAATAAAAAGTTTTTCTAACGTATTCTATCAGTGAAGCGTTCTCAATTATTTAAAAGAATTTTCCAAAATTATTTTTTTAAATACATGCTGCCTTTTTGTTTTTGTTTCCTTAGGATTCACAGGGTGTCTAGCGATTCTTAGGAACAAAATTCCAGGTCTTCTCCAGGTTTTCCAGGTCAAGAAATTAAATTTTTCCAAGTCCCCTTTTTTTTACATCAAATAATGAAATAAACGTTTTTCATACATGTAAAAAAGAGCCATTTCATTTTTTATTGGCCAACAATTTCTAAAGAAAGCCGAATCATAAATAAAAAAATTCTTAATTTTTTGCGAACATGAGTCGACTTTGTGAAATCTTTGGGAATATTTTGAAATCTTTGTAATGTTTTTGAAATCATTGAAATCTTTGAAATCTTTGTGAAATCTTTGTGTAAATTTTTGAAATATTTTAAAATCTTAATGAAATATTTAATTTTTTCCGGTGGAAAGGACTCAAAGAACAGAACCCCGGAAGGTTTCTTTTGGTGTCAAAATGTTCCCTGAATTTTGGCAAAATTAAAAAAAAATATTAAGTGGTCTCTCAAGCCCATTTTTACAAAAAATTGCTTTTTTTGTACTTTAATTGTCGCTGCTAATGGATTCTTTTACTTAATCCATTACTTATCCTTTACTTAATCGAATGACAGCGGGAATTAAAAAAAGCATTTTCTTTTAATTCTGTCAAAAATCTGTGAAATGTATTGCACTAAAAATAAAAGAATGGATAAATTCTAAAGTAAAATAATTGATCAACAACGGCAACTTTTTTTAAATAGGAAATTTTATACAAAAATGGACCTGGGAGAACCCTAAAAATATATATTTTTTAATTCTGCAAGAATTCAGGGAACATTTTGACAACAAAAGGAAGAATTTGTAGCGGAGACAATGTAGAAAAAAAAAAACTTTTTTGAACCATCCTAATATAATATATAAAAATCTGTCAAAATTTGTAGTCACTTTTCGGACCTACAAAAACGAAGTAAAAAATTGGGATCGAGGAATATATAAAAATTATGATAATAAGCATTTTTCATACATACTTTGCTAACGGACAAAATCAGGCCATTCAACAATGAACGAGTTAATAAATAAACGAGTCAATACATATATATTTATTCTGGTGATTTTAAACATGAGTTTTGCATGTATTATGAAACATACACTACTTCTGTGTCCTTAATATCAGGAATTTCAGTTTTAAGTCTCAATTTGAAATTATTTAAGTTTGAAAGTCTTCAATTTAAGCTTACTTATAAAGGTCGAATACTTAAATCTAAAATTATTCAATTCTTAACGTTTTCAATGCAAAATTTTTTAAATGTTAATACTTGTTGATTTCAAATCATTAGATTCTTGTCGCTTCAAGCCTCAAATTAACGAAATATTAAGATCTAATTTGAAGTTGTACCATTTTGAACAATTTAAATTTGAACTAGTTTCTTGATATTTGAATTTAAAATTGTTAAAGGATTAAGGCTTTTACTTTAAAATTTGTATAACTTGAAACGATTTAAATTTAGAATAAACAACTTTATTTAGTTACATTTTTTAAATTCGCAAATGAAAATTATTAAAGTCCAAAAGTTTAAAATTTGAATTTGTTCAGAATGGCTTTTGTTAGACTTACGAGACAATTATGGTACCTAAGAATCCTAAGGAATACTAAAGAAGAGATTTCAAGATATTTATTACATCAAAAGAGTGCAAGGTTGGGACGCCTCAATTTTATTTAATAACCAACACTCGAAAAGTAGATAAGTCATTCGGCGTAAAATAGGAAAATAATTTGTATAGAAAGTAAACATAAGCGAAACAAATTATTTACTCATTAGTCAAGCAATGTTTGTTAAGTTTTTAAAAATAGACTAGATGTCTAAAAGGATTCAAACTAAGAAATTAGGGCTGTCAAAATAGGTATTTTTCATATCAACTTAGTATGTCTGGGCTGGCCCAGTTAGGTGCTGATCAACTTTCCATGATATAATGTTTCGAATTTAACTTTCTTTGATTTTTTATATTTGGAGTTAAACATTGAGAATTTGATTTTTTAATTTATTTTAAAAAGCCTCTGATTTTCGAATACTTTTAGAAACTATTAGGAATTTCGAGGACCTTGATATCCTGACTTTATTCCTTCCTATCCATCTGGATCATTCCAGTAAACTGCTCTCTAAATCTGAATTAGTGAAAACTTCACTGGTTAAATTAGTCAATGTATGGTTCACTAACAAAATAGTAATATTTTGAGGTTTTACTTTTGAAATAGTAAGTATCTGACTAATAAATTAGTACAAGTTTTACTAATTTCAATTAGTAAACATGGTTCACTATTATTTAGTAACTTCGCTTTACTAATTCATTAGTAACCTAGCGTGATCACTAACGAATTAGCGAAGTGTAAGAATTTCGACCAAGTGTTCATTTGTAGTTAATAAGTTTATTAATGGAACGATTTATACTGCTGATATGGAGTAAGTATTGAGTATTATAATATGATATTATAATTATTATGATAATTATAATACATAATTTAATTTTGAGGTAACGTTAATCAAAACAAAACTTTCAATTTCAATGATACAAGAACCACTTGGAATACACAGAATGTATTATATTAATAATATATTTTATTTTAGTTATTAGTAGGTGGATAGTTATTAGTTATTATTAGGCGAATGAAACATGCCACTGCAACGACACGAACTACTAATTGCTTAGTGGAATTTTACTAATTTCATAAGTGGACAATTTCCATTCATCAAATTTCACTATCAATTAGTGAAATTTCACTAATTTAGATTTAGAGAGTGGGCATGATATTGCTAGTTTACAGACTATGCTATTAGGATTGACAATCTTGGATATAAATGTTTATGGCGTCAATAATGATTTAACGGGTCATATACTGCCTATATCATCTGTACGACATTAAACATCCAACGTTGAAAGCTAAATACCATGTAATAATCATATATGATTTACGACTTTCTATTGTATATGGGTATTCTCTTCAGACACGGGACTTTCATATCAAAAATCAAATAATTATTGTCTATCCGGTTCTTCATTTTTTAACACTTTATTTCATTTCCTTATTTTTTCGAGCTAATGAAACTAAATTGAACAACGAAATACAATTTCGTGAACAAAATGGGAAAAAAGATTTGAAAAAAATTACTTGTTTCTAAAATACCCTCTGTATTTGAAGAATTACCCAGATGGCTAATATCAATTAATACATGCATTAACTAATAGAAATTATTTACTATAATTGTAAAATAAACGAGATACTACAATCTTTTAATCCACTAAAAGATCGTAAGAATTTCAAAAGTCTGTTATAACATACATTTTAAAACCCACTATCTCACAAGGATTTTCGCATGAGAAAATCAGTTCTAAACAGCAAAGGAAATTACAAATTTACGTTAAAGATTACATCCAAGACCTCTGAATACTTTAAACCTCTTTCAAGTTTACCTTTGGGATTTCATCCGAGCTCAGCAGAACCTCCGACCTTATCCGATAAGTTGCTTTTATCCAAAGATCACTCAAAAAGCAACAAATACCGCTAAAGAATATTTAATGATCTGTCCATGCTAGAATCTGAGGACTGATAAGCATTTGCGGATAAAAGATGAAAGGACGAATGAATTACTTGAATCTGAAAGATCGCGAATCCGTTCCTGCGACTGATGTCGTCTGCTTTGAGTCGGTTTGCCTTTGGACAACGTTGGTAAGGATATCTGTCACTTATCCTCTTTTTCCGAGCTGAATAATGTTTTTATGTATGAATACATTTAGCTCAAACCAAAGAGAAAATGAATGAAAGGTAGAATGTAGTCTTCATGAAGCAGATGCTACATTTTCAAGATCTCTTCACAACATTTCAAGTATTTTGAAACAAGAGAAGATATTGAAATTATTAAAATTGCCTGTAAGTAAATGGCCCTAACATTTCGATTTCATGATTTAGATTAAAAGTATGAAGCTGCATAAAGCTATGAAGCAGAGCGAAGGGGAATATAAAAACGTATTTTACAAGCATAACAAATAATTATAGCTTCCTTAAGAGGGCGTAATATCGTCGATGATAAAAGAACCCAACGACGATTAGAAAAGCTTTCAGCGTTCTTATGGATTTTTCAAGGCTACAAGTGGTATTCGAGCGATTCGGAGAAAACGCTTCTTTCAATGAAAGGTACAAGTGACCACGAGGGTTGCTCGAGTTTTACGAGAAGAAATTGAAGGCGGTCATCGATTTCATCTGCCGGCCCTCTATTGTTGCGGAAACTACCTCATTGTCAAAGGAAAAGGCCAGAGTTTTTTCCTGGACCTAATGGGGGATATGAGAGAAGCAAGATTTTAAAAGAACTACATTCAGAACAGATACTGCAGATATTTTAAACCTTTGGTACAGTGGACTTTCACAAAACACCTTTTGCACAAAGTGCCTTCTCTCGCCAAGTACCTCTCCCTTCCATTACCTCGAAATTCGGTCAGCGTCTCAAACTTGGCATTAGAAGCGCGTGCGCGAGACGATATTCAAATAATTGCCAATGCTTCTCAAAGATATTTCCCGCCGAGCCGTAACTAAGCGGGCGCTTAGTGAGGGTCTTGGTCCCGAGCATCGGGCGCTTTGTGAGACTACTGTATCTGAAAAAACTAGTCGGAGGGAACTTATCTGAAATGAAGGACCAATTTCTTTGAAGTCTGACTGAAAAGATTCAATTTTCGCCTTTCCTATTTTTCAAGTCGCAGAGCAGAAGTGATTTTGCCTTTTATAAACTTTGAATGTTTACTTTCGAGGAAACACTTGAAATAAGTGCTTCACTTCTTTATCTGTGTTCACTATTTCCACATTTCTCGCTCTGACCTAGTGATACTGTTTGAAAAGAACAAGCGATCCGCCAGCCACATTTTCCGCGCGAGTGATCTCAACGTCTGCTTTTCTCGCATCTATCTTCAGTATCTTCCTACCTTTCCACGCGAGATGACAATCTTCGAGTGCAATCGAATAGATAAAAACCGGAAATAGAAATAGAGCGACAGGAAAAGCGAACAACTTATTCTGGAACTGGAAATCCGTATAAACTTGAATCGTCTTCAAAGTAATAACATATTATCAAATCTTTCTCAATTTAGTTAGGGTGAATTCAATTCAATTTTTGATCAAGACTAATGGAGTTAACGAATAGTCTAAAAATAACCTACTGTATATTATATTATTATACACAACTAGTTTTGATTTAGTAATATACCAATTTTAAAAAGAAATGTTGGCACAAGAATTTTTTGAAAAAGGATAAAAATACATTTTTTAAACATTGCCAGGTAAATTTTATTTTTCAAATTAGTAATGATTATCCAGGAACTTAATAAATATAAAAATCAAAACATAGCATTCATTGTAATATGCAAGGACCTGTAGATGAATCTCCAGCATTTAGTATATGCGTACTTTGAGTACATTTGATTAAGTTCAATATAATAAGTATCCCGATGAATTAGCTTCAATTCAGATATATCAATTTGTATTTGCCTTGAATTCTGATGCATGAACTTGCTTTAACTTACTTGAACTGAACTAAAAGATTTTCATGAACTGAGAAAACGGTTTCGTCGAATCAACAAAGATTTTGTTGGGTTGAAAACAAAAATGTATTGCACTAATAACAACAAAACAATCTCAGTGTATATAATTGATTCTGAATTTTAATATTGAATGCGCTTGAATTTACTTTCACTTTACCTGAAATTCAGACAAATTCTACTAAATTCGATTTCTATTCACTGGAACGTGAATCAAAAAAGGGTTCTACACATTCCCGCTCCATTTAAAAAATTCTCTGTTCCAAGTCAAATAATAATTCTTTACGAAAATTCCCTCTCCTAAAGTCTGAATTATAATGCTTTACGGAAATATCTTGCTCCAAAGTGAAAATTGTAATTATTTTCGGAAATTCCCTGGTCTAAAGTCAAATTATAATTATGTACGGAAATTCCCTTCTTAAAGTTTTAATTATAATAAATTTTCCGTTCCAAGTCACAATTACGTTTATTTCAACAAATTTGAAGGAGTGCAGTTTAAAATTCTGACAAAATTTTTATTTACAAAAAGAAAACGAATTTTTTAATTTAAATAAATTCTTATTTGGAACAAGGAATTTTCAAAATCTGACTTTGAACAGAGATTGCTTTTGTAAATTCTCTTTTTCTATATCAGAATTTACATACCGTTAACTGCTAAGACTATCGAATTCAAACAATTCTGTAAGTCTATAAGTCTGTGAAATTTTTTTTTAGTAGCGACCTTCTGCAGAACATACAGAAAAATGGTTTATTTCTTCAAAACTGCATTTTAAAATTCTTTAAATTGGAAATGTACGCTTAAAAATGAAGACCAAAAATGGACACATTTTTAATGTAAAAAGTCTTAGAATTACATACTGTAAACTGAATGATTTCATAATTATAAATGTTAACGATTGAACTTGACATTTAAAAAAAAAGTTGAAATCGAACTTATTTCAAATATTGCATTAGACCACGTGATATGGAATTTGTAATATTTCAAGTGACTGGATAGACTTTTCTTCTAAAAAATTGCAAAATTCCCGATCAAAAAATATTCACTGTGATTTCCTGATGCACGCGGTTTAGCGGCAACCCTGATTTAGAATCAGACTCTTAATTAAGCAAACACGTTTTACAAACAATTTGTAAAAACTTGACTCTCCCAACAGAAAAATGCAATAATCCAGATATTTAATTGCAAAAAGAACTGTGGAATACTGAATTTCGCAATTATTTTGTTGAAATGAAGCGAAATGCATTTCCAGATCGTCGACGTGCTATTTAAAAAAATTAAAAAGTTGGTTCTGTTAATTGTCATTTTATTAATGATTACTTCATAACGAGCGAGCATCGTTACTCGAGATGGACGGGTATTGGGTATAAGTGTGTGCGCTGTGACTGCTATGCATGAAACAATATTCGCGTATTGTTGAGCATGTGTGGCTGTAACGGGCTTACACATACGTCGGTTTGCGCGATGCGGTACGTTAATGACAGGAAACCGGCAATATGAACTTGACGGGTTGGTAACGTACCGCGCTCGCGCTCTATTCCAGTACCGCTCTACGTACCAATAGACCGCACGGCCCTATGCTACCGGCAGTCCGGTTTCATCCATCTCCCGTCCCTACCGTCCCTCGACGCCAGACCTTCACTTTCGCCCTTTCAATCCTCATCGCATCGCCTCCATGCTATTATTGGGCAAACAGCATAATATGCTCAATGCTCATGGCAGTTCACTCACTCATATGGGCATTTACTGAGAGGCGCTAGGGTCCACCCTTTCTCTCCTATTTATTTCATTTAGATTAAGGTGCTCATTTTTTTATTTTAATTAGGGACGTACGTGCCGCGGAGAAAGACCAACCATTTTTATTTCCCTTATTAAAGTAATAGAAATTATGATTTTCCCATAGGCGGTCAAATTTCCAAAGATAGGTAGTTCAGGTTGGCCTCTGACAATATTTTTCTGAATCAAAAACAAATTTCTCGTCTTTTCCCGGTTTTTTCCAGGTTATAAATATCAAATTTCCTCTTACTGGAATTAGGAATAAATCGCATTCAACATATAAGGTTTTCCTATGTGTAATTTGATGTACTGTGATATCTTATTATATTTAAACAAAATAATATTTTCGTAATTTATGGTGTCGAGTAAATTGGCACATATTTGGCTAACATGACAGTTGTTAGTTTTGATATTCTAATTAGTAAATAATTCTTAGATATAAATTGTAATGTCTTTCGTATTAGTGATGAAATAATGATTAATTATTCAAGAGTAATTACAAGAAAATATTTTTCATTTTTTGTTATGACAGTTGAATTATAATTACATGAGTTTATGACATAGTTAATGTAAAATTCATTTAGCATTAAAGTGAAAAAATTTTATAATTGTTTTTTTGTAATAACTCTTCAATAATTATTCAATGATTCATCGCTAATAGGGTAACGGAACCAATTACCGTGGGGGATCCTATTGTCCGAGGTCCAAGATAAAATCCTTTATATACGCTTTTTTTTTTATTATTTTTTTTTTTAGTCTGAAGTGTAACTAAGCCTCATTTCATGTCTTCTGCTAAGGAAATAACATATTTAAGTTTTAGGTTTGAAGAAATAAACTCTTTACTCGAAAAATGGTTCACCCTCGGTAATTGGTTCCGTTACTCTACCAAAGAAATCAAAAAATATATCTAAACTTTTTGTTCAAAATCTTCAAAAATCTACATACTGTTTTAATTTTTTTGAAATCTTTACAAGTTTTAAATTATTTTTGAATCTTTAAAAAACTTCTAAATATCACTTAAACTTACTCGAATTTTTTCTACAGTATTGTAACTTTGCAAGATTGACAAAGTTTGCTTTAAAATCTTTTACATTCTTATTCAAAATTCTAAGAAAATAATTTGAAATGTTTTGAAAATATTTTCAATTTTCTCTTAGATTTCATCTTTCAAAATAACAAATCATTTTTCATTTTCCCACAAATAATAAGAAAAATTTTGTATTCTCTTAAAACATTTGCAAATTCTTAAAACGCTTCTAATTATGTTTAAAATCTTCAAAAATCCACATTCTATTTCAAAGTTTTTAAAATATTTTCAAATTTAGAATTTTTTTAGAATATTTTTAAAACTTTTAATAAACCTTTTACGACGTGTATCGTTGTCCCGAAATTCGGGATGACTAAACACAGCCAACCTTTTAAATCAATCGAATTTTCCTAAAATTAGAAAAAAAAATCTGCATAAACTTCTAAGCCTTCTAAACATCTTTTAAAGTTATTCGTATTTTTCTTGAAATAGAAAAAAACTAAATATTTAAAATAATTGCCTTAAAATCTTTCATATTCTTTTTGGATAGTTATGGAAATTTTTTGAAATATTTTTGAATGTTTTTATTTATTCTCTTAAAATTAATTTAAAACCAAAAAAATTCATTTAAAATCAAAAAAATCAATCTAATTATACTTTTAAAAATAGCAATATTATTGTTGACGGTCTTGTTCAAAGAAGAAAATAATATTTTTCATAACAAATTTTGAAACACAAGAATTAATTTTAAAAAAATGTAATCCAAACAAACTTTTTTTTCTTATCGCATCTTACCAAATTTGTGCAAATGATAAGATTTTTATGAATTATAACTTATTTTATCAGGAAAAAGATTCTTCACACATTTACTTCATATAATTTTTAATAATAACTCAATTATTATCACATAGGGGCCATTAAGAAATTACAAATTGTGTCTTTAAATAAAAATGTATCTGAGATTTTTTACCTATCAAAATCGAAATGAAATAACACACTAGAAAAAATTGAAAAGTCGAATGAATAAAAAATGCAATGGAAAGGGTTTTTCCACATAATTATTTTGCAGTTTTTAGAATTATATTTTTTCTAGTAAGCTTAAAAAATTACTTTAAATGCCACAGAACATCTGGAAAAAACACCAGAAAAGAAATTTAAGTATGTGGTTGAAACAATATAAATGACAGAAAATTTACTTTCAGCATTTTACAATTCTGCTTTTCATCTCTTTTTTATTCCTTCCACCTCATACCTTTTGTTCAAATTATTTTATAAGTTGAAGTTAATTCCAAGGTATTTGAAAAAAATGTTTAAACCTCACATCTAGAAAAAAATTATTATGTTTCCATTCCGTTTTTTATTTGTTTAGACTAAGCAAATAAAAATAAAAATAAATTTATATATATATTATACATACATACATCTCTATATTCTAAAAATTTTCTCCATTTACCTTTTTTGTTCTCTAGACATACCAAATTTTGTTTAGCGAATTTTTATCAACAAATTTCTGTTTCCAAAACTTTTATTTCTTATTATCAAGCTTATGTTTTATCTCTCTGAATCGCTTAAGCATTCCCAATTCATTTTGTACTGTTTGGTAGAAAATATAGTGAAGATACGGTGACTAAAAAAAAACAAAGAAAGTTTCCCGTACAATTCACGCTTTTCTCGCAGGCTGGACAGCACGATTCAAAAGAACTTATAAGAATTCAAGAGAATTCAAAATAATTTAAAGAAAAAAACAAGGAAGGGACTAAAAAACAGAATACTGTTAAAGTCGGGGTTTTAGTTTATCTCCAGTGCAAACTTGAGTGAGTCCTCGAAAAAAAATCATTGAAAACGTCGTAAAAACAAGTAGAAAAAGAGGAAAGATAAACAGTTGAAAGAAAAGTACGAGACAATATTCGGAGGAAGGGCTAACATTGTGGCGACACCTCAAAATCACTTTTTCCCTAGGCTCCGGGCGGAAGAGCCTGAAACGTCGAGGGTCCTCGGGACGCCAATCAGATTTTCAGAGAAAAAGCAATCTTGAGAAACAGTTGTCGTACTAAAGCTCCGAACTACTTCCTTATGTACCTTACGCCCTTCTTTCCAGTAGATAGAACGATGCACACTTCCGATTCAAATCTTTCCAGTTCCGAACTACGAGTTAACCTTTTTAATTATCAATTCCTTTCGCTAAAAAAATAATTTTCTGTTTCAGGAAGACTGCATTTTTTGAATTCATCCTGATTTATAAAAGTCTTTGCAATTTTCTATTAACAAAGTCAAGTAAATTGATGCTTACCATCGTGTTTCTTTTTAAGCAGAGGAATAGAAGCTTACCTAAAACAAATAAGAAAAAAAAATACATTAATTCTGGAATGTTAGAAGTGAAAAAAAAATTGTTATTAATATTAAAAACAGGGTTCGTGCCTGTACTAAATGACGAAATTTCTAGAAGTTATTTAGCACGGACACGAAACATTGATAGTTCCCGAGTGTTGATAAATGTTTGTAACAGAAATCTTGAGATAAAACGCTTTGCCCGAAACTGGTAGCAACAGGGATCACAGCAGTTCAATAGTTCAATTGTAGGCAAAAAAGGGATTTTTCCGAAAAAGGGGATTAAAAGGGGATAAAATATATCAGCAAAAAACTGAAGAATTTGAAAAACTATTTCAAAAACCTACTTTTTCTGTTTTTGCTTCCTTAGACGTTCAAATTTGTTTCTAATGTATTTTTGAAAGTTGAAAGCCCTCAAATGTTTAAAACATTTTTTTATGTCCGCTAAAAAGGATTAAAGTGTAAAAAGCAGAAATTAAAGAAATTATTATTCACAAAAAAAAAAAAAAATTATTAAAGAGAACAATTTTTTTAAATACGCAGTTTGCTAACATGTAAAAATAAGCCATATAAAAATCAACTCCAAATTAATTACACTCTACACCGTTTTACGCATTTTATTAATGTTACAACAGCCAACAGCCATACCACGCTGAAAAAACCAGTTCTCGTCAGATCACTGAAGTTAAGCAGCGTTGGGCGCGGTTAGCACTTGGATGGGTGACCATTCGAGAAAACTGAGTGCTGTTGGCACATCGTGGGTGTGGTGAGCCCACACTTGTAGTTATTTACTACAAGTTATCAACCTAGAAACACTACCCGAATCGGGTAGTGTCACGCCTACCCCGAAAGGGAAATGGCTTAATGGTATACATTAATGTTACAAAGTTATTAAAAATGAATCAAAATTCCCATTTATTTTCCACTTGAATGCGAATTGAATTATTAGAAGAACCCAATAGGAAAATACAAGTAATTGAGGCGCCGGATGCAAGAAGGAGATATAGAATTATTTTGCTGGAGTGGGGAGGCCCCTGAGCACTTAAAACTAAAGTATTCAATTTTAATTTTTGAAATATACATCCTGAGTGAAAATTCAATTTCGCATCTCTTTCTTTCCATAAGAAAAGTTGTAGCTTTTTTATTTTTTGAATTATTTACGAAAAACTGTTTTTTTCTTTGAACAAAATATTTTGATTTTTTTCACTTCAACTCGCCACAAAATGGGAGGTTTTTGATATTTTGTGATAAAACTTATCAGAAATATGCATTGCCATGTTCTGCGACCGATGACGTCAGCAAAAGTTTGAAATGTTTATTTAAAAAATTGTTAATAATTTTTTTCCAAGACGGTGCATAATTCGTGCACAAAGAACTTCTAGCGTTTCGGGAGTCGAGCGAATTTTGAGCAAGGGAAAACTGTCAGCGAGAAAGTTGTTCAGAAAGGTTCAAGGAAGTTTTCTGGAAAGTTTTAGCTCAATTGGAATAGTAGTTAACAAACTGTTGATGTTTTAATTTGCCGGCGCGATGGAATTTACTCCGCGTAGACTACAGCCCGGCCGGTAAACCGCTACCCCAGCGTTAGGTGCAACTATGCCTCACAGCCCGTCCAGATTTTGGAATTAAAAACACAGTACACATAGATATTTTGGTGATAACTAAAATAAATTAATTATTACATACCGCATTTCTGCAACATTTTAGAACATTTCTTTCCCACAAACTTTCATGCTTCGTTCGTTTTCTACCATTCGTAGATTTTAAATTATTTTCCATTTTTTAATTGGAAAACTTCACTATATTTATCTAATAGCACTTCAATAGCTATCAGGATAATTTAATCGAACAACTTTTATCTTTTATATATCACGTAATATTTCTACAATCTGCTCTGCTAATCGAAAGAAACTAAACTAAACTGATATACTTTATTTTTGGTAAAGAAACAACCCACAAGCCTATATAAGTATATTTACAAATAGAGGTCAGACGGAGGACACGCCGAATACAAAAAAAAAAAAAAAAATTAGAGAGATTCCTTATTTTTAAGACTTTTATGAAGTTCATGTTCCTAAAAGTAGCACAATAAAAATATTCTTATCAGAGAAGAAGAACTATTTATTATAAACCATGATTTTCCATATTCTTTGTATTCTAATTACAAAATCTGGACGGGCTGTGAGGCACAGTTGCACCTAACGCTGGGGTAGCGGTTTACCGGCCAGGCTATAGTATACGCGGAGTAAATTCCATCGCGCCTGCAAATTAAAACATCAACAGTTTGTTAACTACTATTCCAATTGAGCTAAAACTTTCCAGAAAACTTCCTTGAACCTTTTTGAACAACTTTCTCGCTGACAGTTTTCGCTTGCTCAAAATTCGCTCGACTCCCGAAACGCTAGAAGTTCTTTGTGCACGAATTATGCATAGTCTTGGACAAAAATTATTAACAATTTTTTAAATAAACATTTTGAACTTTTGCTGGCGTCATCGGTCGCAGAACATGACAATGCATATTTCTGATCAGTTTTATCACAAAATATCAAAAACCTCCCATTTTGTGGCGAGTTGAAGTGAAAAAAATCAAAATATTTTGATCAAAGAAAAAAACAGTTTTTCGTAAATAATTCGAAAAATAAAAAAGCTACAACTTTTTTTATGAGGAAAAAAAGATGCGGAATTAAATTTTCCCTCAGGATATATATTTCAAAAATTAAAACTGAATACTTAAGTTTCAAGTGCTCAGGGGCCTCCCCACTCCAGCAAAATAATTCTATATCTCCTTCTTGCATCCGGCGCCTCAATTTTGGTATAAGTCTACCATTACACTTTTGGTTGAAAATCTTTTTTGGTTCACAACTTTATTCTTACGTTGGAAATATAATTATTTCCATTAAAATTCAATAATTTTGCTATAAAGTCATCCTTTTAGGTATACAATTCAACTACATATTTCGATATAGAAAATTAATACATTTGGTAAAAATTGTTTTTCTTTCGTGACTGGAAAATCTTTTTTGGTTGAAAATTCAACTATTTTGATGAAAAATCGTCTCTTTGGTTTTAAACTTCATCTATTTCGATAGAAATTTCATCTGCTTTGTTTAAAAATGCAATTATTAGGGTAAAAATTAATTTATTTAGATTGAGGCTTTAAATATTTTATTTTTATTCATCACATTATTTGAAAATACATCTCTTTGTTTGAAATGTTACTATTTTGTTGAAAATTAGTCTTTTGGATTAAAAATTCAACTATTTTCGTAATACATTTAACTATTTGGCTGAAAATTAACTTTTTCGTTGAAAATTCATAATTTCGGAATGAAAATTCAAGCGTTTTATGAAAAATTCATCCTTTTGCTTGCAAATTCAACAATTTAGTCGAATTTTTGGTCTTTTTTGACTGGAAAATCTTTTTTGGTTTGAAAATTCAACTGTTTTGTAGAAAATTCATTTTATTGGCTCGAAAATTCAATAGTTTGGTTGAAAAATCAACTGATTTGTTGAAAAGTTGTCTTTTTTTAATGTATTGCACTATTTTTTGTTTAAAATTAAAATATGTTTAGGTTTAAATATCAAATATTACATTTTTTGTTTGGAATTCACTTTTTTTTTTGTTATTGAAAATTCCACTACTTGGTTAAACATTAATTTTTTGGTTGAAGATTCATAATTTTAGTTCAAAATTCGTATTTTTTTCGTTATCTTTCGAGTTTAGTTTCTCGACTGAATAGTTAGCGATTTCCTCTTTGTCGACTATGTCCTTCAACTCTACAAAATTAGCGAATAAATTATTCAGGAAATACTTTCAAAGCTCCCTGTTGTCTAATCTCTTGAATTTCTGTTTATGATTCTTAAAAAATGAATCGAAACCTTGTAAAAAGAGGGAAAATCTGTTCAAAATACTCGATTGTAGGTGTTTTAGGAGATTTTTCAAACTTAAGGGGGAAAGGGGAGGGACTGTGATCCCCGCAGCAAAAAATAGTAATTATTACGACAACGAGTAGATCACACATTCAACTAAAAGTTTCTTCATCTAAATGAAAATACAACTCGTGTTTAATAGCGCTTATAATAATGATCTTAACAGTACCATAAAATCGACATTAAATTTGAATCCTGAATGATATTTAATTGTGAGCTTTGCTTCATTTTATTCTCGCCTAAGGTAATATTACCTCAATGAAATTGAGCTTAAACTCTTGAATTTTCATTTCGCGAAATGAATTCGTCTCGTTGATTTGCTTTTATGGCTTCTGCAACAGTGTTAGTAAATATACGATAACCCTTCCCAGCCTCATCACCTGATTCTCCCCTAATAGAGAGTAGCACGTGAGAGAGACGTGGAAGAGGAGAATGGGAAAATGGGATAGAAAGAGGGAGAGAAATAGAGCTAAAGAGAGAGGGAGAACGTGACACAGCCGAAGGTGAACCCTCGGTTATTCGACTCCTAACTAACGTCATTATGTAATTAGATACGTGCCGACCGCGTGCTGTGGAGCAGGATTGAAAGCGAACAAGTCGAACGAGGATGGCATGGCAAATAAATATAGATATAGCCACCAGTTTGGCTGAGAAAGCGAAAAGAAGAAGGATTTTCGAGGGAGAATTCCACACTGAGGAAAGACGACCCAGAGTTCGAGGATTACGTCGAGGAGCAATTTGCATCCAATAAATGCGAAGGAAGGAGACGAAGGAGCGGAAAGCCGTGCTCAAGAATGAGAAACGAGAAGCTTCGCTAAAACAAAAGGAGAATCCCTGTTACCCCAGAATCGTTAAATTTCAAACAATTTTCATCTTTCCAGAGAACAATCGCTACACTGGCTGATGCTTGCTGATAAACAATGCTCTCGATTCTACTCTTTATTACAATTTATGTACGGCTATACACGAACTCATTCAAATAATCCATATTTTAATTATATTTCGGACATATTTTAATACCATCAAAAACGTAAGAGCTACAATACAATTATAGAACATATATTTACTTACTATGCCTGACTACAAACTGATTTTACTACTTAGATAATATATATATATATATATATATATATATATATATATATATATATATGCCTATGTTAGGAAAAAGGAGGTTACTGTTAGCAGAATTCTCTCTAATTGAACTATAGTTAAATTTTAGGTAATACAGGAGATTATACTTATTATTAAAAACTTTTATATCATATAGGTATCGTGTGAACCCCATTTCAGCACTTACTACTAACAAAAAAGCATCAGAAAATAAAATCAACAAGATCAAACATTGAGAAATTGATAAACAACAGAATTGCAAAGTGATCATGCTTGAATTTTTTGAAATGCGTTTTTATCCGTAGATAGGCAGAAATTTTTTCCAGTGTATTCTTTTTAGTACAGAACCCTGAGTTGTTTAAAATATTTTTCTAAGTAAGCTAGAAAAAAATAATTTGTAGAACACATCAATGCCTCAAAACCCTACTTTTTCTGTTTTTGTTTCTTTCGACGTTTAACTTTGTTTCTAATATATTTTTATCAGTTGAAATCTCTCGGTTGAAGAAAACCTTTTTTAACGCCAGCTAAGAAAAGTTTATAGTATAAAAAACAGAGATGAAAAAAAATATTCTTCACAAAAATATGAACATAAAATTTTTTAAACAGGCAGTTTGCTCACAGTTAAAATCAAGTCAAATATGTAATAATCAACACAAAAATTAATTATACTTTATTAGAGGGTCCTAATATATCCAGGATTTTTACATATTATTTCCGATTTCAGAAGTTTTGTTTATACAACCGGAATTAAGACACTTATCTCTGATATGCCGTTTTACGTATTTTATTCACAGTCTTTCCCTTATTTCCCTCTTTTTTTGTTTTTCCATTTAAATGCGAACTGAATTCATAGAACCCAATAAGAAAATCCAACTATGTTTCTTGAAAGTTCATTCTTTTCGGTTAAAAAGTCTACTATTATATTTTTGGTGGAGAATTATCTCTTTTGGTTAAAAGTCAACTGTTTTGTAGAACATTTGTCCTTTCGGCTTGAAAAAATCAACTACTTTTTGAAAATACTTTTTTTTTAGACTAATTTAACTGCTGTGGAGTTTAAATTGTAATTTTTGTTGTTGAAATATCAAAACTATTACATCTTTCGTTAAGAATTCATCTTTCTTCGTCGAAAATTCAACTACTTGGGTCGAAGTTGAACTATGTTAAAAATTGATTTTTTCATTGAAGATTCAACTATTTGATTGAAAATTAATTTTTTCGTTGAAAATTCATACTTTCGGGTGTCTCAAGTGTTTTGTAGAAATTTCGTCTTCATGGCTTGAAAATTCAACAATTTTGTGGAATAATAAACTATTTTGTTATAGATGCTTCA
This sequence comes from Andricus curvator, assembly GCA_932195095.1. NCBI lineage: Eukaryota > Metazoa > Arthropoda > Insecta > Hymenoptera > Cynipidae > Andricus > Andricus curvator. The sequence continues at coordinate 239,671 of CAKNYM010052708.1, read as the reverse complement.
TTTTTGGATGAATTCAACTGTTTTTTAATTTAAATTAAAATGAAACTATTTGGTCAAAGATTCATCTTTCGTGTTGAAAATTCAACAATTTTGGTAGAAAATCCAACTATTTGGTTCAAAATGAACATTTTTTTTTTGAATTCATATTTTCAAGTTGAAAATTCGACTATTTTTTAGAAAATTCGTTTTAATTACTTTGTTTTATTGGATGCATTGCACTATTTTTTAATTAAAATTATTATATTTTTAAGTTTAAATATCAAATATTACATTTTTCGTTGAGAATTCCCCTTTTTTGTTGAAAATTTCACTACTTGGTTAAAACTTGAACTATTTTGTTCATAATTAATTTTTTGGTTGAAGATTCATCATTTTAGTTGAAATCTCGTATTTTTTTGGTTGAAAATTCAACTATTCAGTTAAAAATTCATCTATTTTGTTAAGAATTAACTTTTTGTTGAAAATTCAACTGTGTTGTAGAAAATTCGTCTGTTTGGCTTGAGAATTCAACAATTTGGTTGAAAAATAAACTAATTTGTCGAAAAGTCGTCTTTTTTTAATGAACTCCACTGTTTTTTATTTAAAATTAAAATCTTTTTTGGTTGAAATATCAAATATTACATTTTTCGTTGAGAATTCATCTTTTTTGTATGAAAATACAGAATTGATTTATCTTTCGGGTTTAATTTCACGATTGAATCGTTAGTGGTTTCTTCACTATAAACAATGTTTTCGAATCTCCAAAATTAGGAAATAAGTCGTTCAGGAAATATTTTCAAAGCTTTCAAAGCTTCTTGTTTTCTAATTTCTTGAATTTCTGTTTATGATTGTTAAGAAATTAATGGAAATCTTGTAAAAAAAACAGGGCCAAGAGAAAAATTGGTTCAAAATTCTCGATTTTATGTGTTTTTGGGGATTTTTCAAATTTAAGGAGAAAAAAGGGGAAAAGGGCGAAAAAGGGGATTAGGTAAAAAAGGACGAACTTTGATCCCTGCTTTTTGAGAACAATATTTTCTTCATCTTTTCATAAACACATTTTAAAATTTTTTGTTTAAAAATAGCAAATCTTGCAGTTACGTACTGTGAAAAAGGGCAATTTGAAGAATTTCCAAAACGGCGTAGAAGATAACTTTTGAGGATAACAGGGGAAAAAGCCTACTTCAGGGAGCGAGAGTTGCGACAGTTGAGACTCGAATGAGCCTCGGGACCATCGTCTACGACTCCACGTCGTGCTCGACTCGAAAGAGTACTTCAACTAGTACCCTTATGTACCGCGATAAGTAAGGCGGATACCTACCGGGACATGGTAAATGGCGAAAAGAGACCCTGGCAATGTGCAGGGAAAGAGCCCAGGAAGCAGGAGAAAGAGTTTCTATGGGATTACTGCGGTATGCGGCTCCTACATCTTCCTATGAGGAGAAACGGTCTTGCACTCCTGCAGTCGAACTTTACATTACACGCTAGCGCTGAAATCGCAGCCGAAGTCACTATCCAGGAATTCCACAGAGTCCTGATCCGTACTTTATTATCCGCCATTCCTTCTTTTTCAAATGCATCGACAAAGTAGGACCCAAAAAAAAACTTTAGCGTCTAAGTACTAAACCAGAAGAATCTTTTATTAGGAAATGTTAACAATAAAACTTGTGGCATAATATAAATAAAATTATGCGAATTACATTATTTAGATTGCAACTTTGATGCGCTGCACCGCGATATTGACCTGTAAAATGGTAGTGTTCCCGCTGTCTGAAATCGTCCATGATGAAAAATGCTTGGTCAATGCTGCATCGTAGAACCTTCATATATTTCGTTCCTTGAAAATTAGACTTAAAAAGTAAAGTTCAGAATTTCTGACAGTTAAGAAGTTGGTTCTCACCTCACAAAGTATTTTCCCTATCAATCCTGCAATATTCAACAGAAATATTCTTAGAATTTCAGTATATTATTATTATATTCAGGAAGAAAGCAGTATTGAGGAGTAAGAAATAGAAAAAGAATCAACATTGCTTGATAAATAATCAGAATCTTGGCTTCAGATACTTCTAGTACACGTAGATCTGCATCTGTTCCTCTTTGAATTCGAATACAATTGGCAATATTGGAAGGATGGTGCGGGAAATAAAAGAGGTTCGGTCACTTCGAACACTAGGATTAAACGATCGAACTTGAGGGGTATCTTCGGTTGGGAAAAGTCGAGAGTGAAATAAGTAGGACTTCTTAGGAAGCAGTAGATTGTCGCTGAAAAGGTTGGCGGACATCTTTTCCACGGCAGACCTCCCAGCTCGTGATAGGGGAATGGTCTGGAACTCTGAAGTCGAGAGATGCTGGGCTATCGATTCCCGGTGGTTGCAATCCGACTACAAGACTCCTGAATTCCATGAGCCACTTCTTCATCTCCTTGCCCCGAAATCTTCTCCTCAACCACCTTGTTTTCTAGCCACAATTTCGTACTTTCTATAAGCTTAGCCTTTTTTAAAGAGGATAAAATAGATACAGGGTTACAATTAGTAAAATTTTGAACTTAGAGATTCAAATGGATCCTCGTACATAAACCCCTTTGCGGAAATGATGAGTAAAATAATTTGACAGGAGTTCATTCATCAGCTATATTAGACCAAAGATTTGAGAGAAAGGTGGTAGAAAACGGAAAAGGGGGTCATTTTCGACAAATTATAATTTCAAGCCGGCGTCACGTGCCAGTAATATAAATCACCTAACTCCCGACTCACCCTCACTATTTCCTAACTTGTTCAGAAGGTTACCCTTCTAAAGGAAAAACGAAAGTAACTTACGGACGACCCTTTAACAATAATAATAGATCCTGAAAGCTTCCAACCGTTTTCGGATTTCGTTGAAAAATTGTCGGTTGAAGGAATTTAGACGCAATTAAATTTCAACTTTAATCGTTTTTGGATGTAGATGAAACTTGGAATTCGTTTTGCACCTGATCATGATTAAGCAACATGTCTTCTAGAGTAGAAGGCAGTCTTTTTATCATAGCTGTTGTCTTACTAATAAAATAGTTGACTCGAATCGAGGTTCGCTCACAGCCTTCGCTCGAGCTACGTTGAGCACACTGTATTCCTTTCTTTGCATTCTCTCGCATGTACATAACTGCACGCCAACTACAATTCAGTCCTCGAGCCTCGAGGCACGTCTCCACAATACTGCATTACGATACCATCCTCTCCTTCACACAAATTTATCCGCCTTTTTCTCTCTCTCTCTCTCATCCTCACCTATATCCGTCTACTCTCGTTTCGTTCAGTTTCATCTTGCCTCTATTCTAGAACTCTTCCCATTCGAGAAGTGACGACCTCAAAACAAGAACTACCTAACCGATGACGAATTTTCCATTTCTCAAATACCAGCAAAAATGTCAACATCTAGATTCCCTCCCAAAAGACCCATATTTCCATGGTCTATTCTAGCAAATTTAAAATTTCCTAAGACTTTTCTGAATTCTCTCTTCATCCCAAGCAAAATTCTTTTTCGTTGAATCCATCGATCTTATTTTACGAGGTGCGAACGTTAAAATTGTTGGCGCTGGAACGCCTTAGCGTCCGCGAGTTTGCATATAATCGCGATTACAGGGGAATTTGATGGAGGCAAAGAAAAACGAGGGAAAACCTAGTTAGAAGCATCGCCTTGTGTCTTATACGTTTTGGAAATGCAGCACGCGCATCCTTTAAATTACTACGGCGCAGGTACGATTCGGCGGCTCGTAAAAAATCGCTGCACGTTCGCGATGCTCGCAAAGATCAAGACGATCAAGCGATCATAAAACTTGAGCCAGAATTTTCAGCCGGAAACTCCAGCTTTCGACTTCGTATCGGCCAAGTTCGTCTTGGTTACGAGCCGGCATTCCCTCGTTAAAAAGGAGTCAGAAATGCAGTAAAGGATACCAGAAAATATTGCAAAAATCCCAGGGAGAAGTTCCTGCTGAGCTTTCTCACAAACTTCACTACGCTGTTATATTAATCCCTTTTTTATTACCAATACTACTCATTTCAACAACCTTCAGTTTTATCGTCATGTTAAAAAGTTAGTTTATCTTCATAGGCTTAATTCAGAAACAGTTTATAGCCATACATGCAAGAGAATTCTCGAATTTAATATAACCCTGTAATAATTATCTTGCATCAGGCTTTGTGTAAATTAACTGGTAGCATGAGATTGGGAGAGAATTTGTGCGCCGCACGTGTGTGACAGGTGGTCACTGTTTACGAAGTAATTAAGCAATGTAACAGGAGAAATCTCAGTTAAAGGAGCCGAGAGTGTTGCATATAGTCAAAGGGTTACGATTCGCCGGTGTGTATTTACCTTTAGACCCTTTAGTTTGATACAGAGCTACCACCGAGGAATCAAAATTGTCTCCTAGTGACACAGCACCGCACGTGTTGGTTACCGACAAACATCATAGCGTTTCTATTCAAATTAACCGGTTTATTAATTGCCTCGTTTTGTTTGAAATAACACTCACCACTGACAATTTCATTTAATAATTCTGACACAGAATTAGATTTTTTCGAGGAGTTAACAACTCGTGCATTAAGGTGTACTCTTTCGCTAAAGTCACTGACTTGAAGCCACTTGAATTCACATGAAATCACTGAAATCGCTTGAAGTCAGTGTACACTCCATGGGTCGAGTTGTGAACCCCTCGATTTTTTTTGTAAAAAGTATGGTGAGACAAACTGATACAAAACGAAACTTTCAGATTCGGCTCGGACGACCATTCGGTTTCGAATCTTGAAAACGAATAATTCGTAATAAACCAACTTTAGGAACAAGGTGACTAATGCAATTTAAATTATGCACCTGAAGTTCCGAACATTCAAATGAACGAAATATTTTTCCCGATTTCTATTTTACTCATAAATATTGCTGCAACTGCAATTTAAAATATGCATTATAATTCTGTTTCAATAATAAATTATGTTCAATATAAGTGAACTTTTATATAAGAGCACTTTTTCTGGTTTATAAAGTCATCAGTAAAAAATTTCGTTCATTTGAACGTTCAGAACTTTAAAGCACATATTTAAAGTAATTCATTTTTAAATTCTAGTGCTCTGATGTTGATTACGTACGAAACTAAAGTTTGAGGTGAATTGGAACGGGTTCTACTATCATGGTTTTGGTTAGGTGTTGATATGTATCTCAAGTATGGGTAGGGCTTAAGGAACCGACTAATGTGGAACCAAACGCAAACAGACCGACCTCGCACTAATTCCCACCGAAACAGCCGCATTGGCCCAAAGCAAGGAGAACACAACTGGCAACCGAAACTCCTTTCGCACGTGCAAGCAATTCTCACTCTCCCTTTCGCCCTCTCAGACACGAATAGTATCAACACAATGTATACTCATCCAACACGCACATACAGAAACATCATGGAAAGATTGCAAGCAGAAACAAGCCTCCGAATGATGTTCCAAAATGTACTTTGATTGATGTATTGATATCGATTTTTCTACAAGCTGTTGTCATCATTAAGATTTAAGAATATAGGTACATTCCAAAAATCAATAGAGGAAAGCAATTTGAAAAATCACTTCAAACAACAACAGAAAGAAACGATTCCGCAATTTTCCTAATCGGATTGTTTCCTTCAGTATTCTGGCCGAAATATGCCTTCTACCCTTCAGAATAAATTTCGCATCAGCTAGCACAATTCAGATTTGAGTTTGATGGATCACATTGTCCAGATGGAAGGGAATCAGAAAGTGATATATGAGTGAAGTTATTGGCATTTTGCGTAATGTTGATAGAGGGGTGGTAAATAATTGAGTCACGAACAATATAATGTCCGTCGATTGGTTTAAAAAAAAAGAAATATGTACTTTCTCTATGAATGTTGGAAGGACATATTCTATCAAAGATTTAACTTGCAGTGGACTCTCCAGGGACCGAAGAAGAGGTATGTATACATAGAAGAAACAGATGGATAGTTGTCCTGTTAAAAGCGCGCTGATCTCGATGACCCGGTTTATCCAGATTGTAAATAAGGGAGTGGACTCTGCGACTCTAGGGGTCGAATCGATTCTTGAGTCTTCGGTTGGAAAGAAAAACTTAACGAGATATCTTGCATCTTCACATATTTAAACAGTTCCTCGAATCTGATTTAAATTTATTCTTGCAAAGTACTATGTCAGTATTCTTTCAATACGTTTTTATTATCCTTGGTATTCGACTAAATTAATGTTATGATTATTCCTAATTCTCTTTGAAATAGAACCTAGTTGTTATAAGAAGTTATCATAGCCAAAGTATTGGCATTAATTTCTCAATGTCATAAGCAATAGAGTTCAACAATAATTGAAGTTTGCGAAGCGAGTTATCGAAATTACCATTCACCCGCAAAATTATCGTGCGGCATCTGAACGATAGAGCTGGACGATTATTATTGCTTCTGTAAATACTTACATATATTCCTGAACCTCATTAAATAAATCTTTAATGGTAATTCGGAACCCCATTCCACTTTTGAAAAGAATGAATTTAACTATTTTTGGATAAACTTGAAAAAACTTTCTAAAGTTTCTAAACTGAGTGCTCTGCACATACTTGCACTCAGGCTTAGATCTAGTCTCTAAATTTGAATTAGTAAAATATAACTGATTGTCAGTTATATTCTACTAATTGCTGTAGTTAGAATTGAGTCACTGACAATTAGTAGAATTGTATTGGTTGAATTAGTAAAAGTAAAATCACTAATTGAATCAGTTATATGTACATACCTGCAGTAATATAACTGATTGATCAGTTATAGTTGTATTGAAGAAATCAGTTAATTTTAAGAGGTTATGTTCCAAATATATTTGCGCACCATTTTTAAATGTGAAATTGTTTAATGCTTAAAATTTTTCACACTTGTAATAATTTCTTATTCATTTCTTAAAATGAAAATTTCAAAATACACTTTGATATTATAAATAATATTGGTGTATAAACAAAAGCTTAATTCAAAAATTGTTCCTCTATAAATTTACTCTAAGTCTATAATTGATTCACTGCAGTTACGGTATAACTGATTAACTTCAGTTACGGACTTTTTACTATTAAAATTAGTAAACTTCTGAAAATAACTGACTCATCAATTATATATAATAGTAAAATTTCTACTAATTCAAATTTAGAGAGTAAGCTTTGTTACAGAATACGTTAGTCCCTCAGGAAACGTAACTTGCTAGGTTTCTTCTGCGAAGTAAAATGTGATGAACTGAGACGGAATTGATTGGCTGGTTTTCTTTAGTGTACAATTTATTTTCCAGATGGCAGACAAATAGGTTAATACTGGTAAAGGTGTATCCTCTTATTTAGGGAATTGATTGGTCAAGCATTTTTAGTATTTAATACACGTTTCTCCTCTTATTGAGGGGATTTATTGGTTAAGCAGTTTTAGTATTTAAATCACGTTTCTATCTAACTTATATTCTAAGACAATAAGAACGTTAGCATTTAAAATCAAATGTTTTTATATGAGGTACAAAGTCAACATGTTTCTTCATATGTAGTTTAAATAAATATCGTATCAGAAAAATATGCTAACTAGCAGTTTCTAATAAATATTTTTCATTGTTTTTTAAATCGCTAAAATGCGTAGAAAATTACAAAAACATCTACTAGAAACTATAGGATCTTTCACATTAAATTTCGACAATTTTTAGGGTCTGCCGAAAGTATTTTCTACATATATATAAATCTCAAGCGACGTTACGGGATACTTCTGGTATTTTGTTCCAGCGATTATTTTGAATTTTCAGGTAAGAGTATTTGGTGCCTAGGATACCAAAGCCCTTCAATGAAGCCAAATGAAGTAAATTTTGACCAGAAACTCAAAAATAAACCCAAAACTTGTAAGCAACATTCTTGCCTCACCAAAAATAGATTTAAACCCCCCTGCAGAAAAATGATACCATGCGATGGTATGGTCTTGAGGGTAAATTCCCAAAAACTAGTGAAAGTTTAGAATTAATCACTACCTTATGAAGAGTGAAAACTATTTTCTACTTTAACTTCTTCTATTAGCTTAAATTTAAGACAATTTTAGACGACACTTATGTTATATGATGCACATAATAAAACAAATAAAAATTATGCCAAATCAAGGTAATTTTAACTACAATTCAAAGAGTATTTACTGCATAGAACAACTACAAAAACGAAGCGAAATACAGATATTTTGAACAGCAACTAAAAAAACCATTCCATGTCAATTTACTTAATTTTATAATCCACATGTGGTCATACAAAAAATTTAACAATATCTTCTCTAGAACGAACAGCATCCCAATCGTTATTTTAGGATTCAAAACAGTGGCAGCTTCTTTTTACTTTATCTTCTATCATCTATTATCATTTTCAAAACTCTGAACTGAGTAGAATGAAAAGCCACGGTCGAGATTTGCAAAAAGTATGATACTTGACAAATGAAGATTATTTTGACTGCACCGTAAGAGAATTTGATGCCTGGGATACCTAAGGTTAAAATGAACTCAAATCAAGACAACATTGGCCAGCAACTCAAAAATGAACCCAAAACATGTGACCATCCCTCTGGAACAAAAACGATACCATGTCTTTTTCTGTAAACATAATTAATGCCAGAAGAAGCTTACCATGGCGTTCTTGATCCTATCAACGGGTTGTAGAAGAACCGTGGCAGTGCCGTGGGGTCGATGTTGCAGGTGCTGAAGGTGGTGGTGGTGCTGGAGGTACTCGAGCCGAGGCTGTGCTGCGGCCGCGGCGAAGATGCTTGCCGTGCAGGTGCAGGTGCAAGTGCAGGCTAGGTTGCAAGCCTGCTGTTGTCCTGCTCCTAGGAGCTGATTAGCAAACCCTGGAGCTGCGTTCGCGGAGGCTGCAGCAGCTGCGGAGTGATGATGCAGAGGTGGGGGCAAGGGCACCGCACCTCCCGGCCCGTAGGAATACGAGTGAAAATACGTGGTGGCGCCTGAGGTTAATCGAGTGTCCTCGGTGAACAAGTCGGTGGCGCGAGGCTTTCCCTTTTCCTCGAGGAGGAAGCCGCTGGCCTCGCCGCTCCGAAAGAGACTTTTGCCGTAGCCTGTCCCCTCTGCAAAGGCGCCTCCCTGTGACCAGTAAATTCGCACACCGCTCAGGTTTGCAAAGGGTTCGCCGGACCACCACAGCTTGCCGAAAATTCCAAGCCTTGTTGCTTCCGGATGCCCCTCTCCCAGAGTTGGCCACGTGTGCGCCGATCTCTTGCCGCGAGAAATTCGAATTCGGACGATTCTTCCGCGACAACTTTCCTGTCCCGGTGCTCTCCTTTGGCTCACTTCAAAAAGCGATCTAACATTCGTGAGACTTGAGATTCGGGATGAGAGGTCCTGTCAGAGAACTGCGATTCGATATTTTTCAAAACTGATTGTTTTTATGCAATTGTTTTTAGGCGACTAATAACACTCTAAGCTAAAAAGATTCAAAAAGAGTCGGATTGTCCGAGAATGAGCGAGATAAATTATACGGAGAGAATCTTGGGGTATGTAATTGAACCTCCGATTCCCTCAGTATGTCCCGAGTTATTTACTCGTATTAATTGAAACGACGTAGGATAACGTGGAATGTGTTGTGCAGTTACACCGGTGGGTACATCAAAGTGCCAAGAAGCTTGACACTGAGTGCGTGGGTGCTTGATTTGAGAGTGTATTGTCTTCGGCTTGAAGGCGACCGAAAACAGATATCCGTGAGGGTAGGATATATCGTGTTACATATAGAAATATATTTCTACATGTAGACGAGAAATACAAAGTGCTAAAAGAGCCGCTAGCTGAAAATGATTGTCACGAGGTTCGAGGCAAAGACAGAGCTTTCAGATTTGTCACGCGCGCGCATACGTCTATGCCCGCCGGAGAGCAAGTATTGGCGCGTGTACGGATATGTATATATAAATGTAGTTAATTTATTACTTATATGTCAGTGTATATATATAATATGTATAAATAGAAAGTAGACACGCGGAAAACCCCTTTCTATTTTCTCCCTGTTCCACTACTGTTGATTGTCTTGACGCGATTCTCGTGTGTCACTTAAGCCAAAAACGATTGCACTTATCCTAAGCTTATCAGTCTACTTAATTCAATATTCTTCGCTTTTCTCTTATTTTTTTTAGTTCTAACCTCCCTTCCCGAACTATCTTACCCTTTCGGCAAGACGGAAGGGATTTTTAGAATTTTCTTTAAAAATAGATAAATCTATATCTCTTTGGGCGAGAGCACGGGGATGAAGGGGGAGTTGCGTGGGACTTACGTCTTCCTTCGAATCGCGAGAGGAGTTTTCTAGTTGATGGATTTCGTAAAGGGACGCTCTTGTTCCGAAGGACGCGGCTGGCGATTCGCGAAGATTTTTATCTTGTGGTTTCTTCTTCGGAGGAAGGTCGTTTCTCGTCTTTGGGTAGAAAGCAAAGCTGGCCTCGTTCTCTGGCTGTTCTTCGGCTTACGGAAACAAAGCTAGGTTTTGTCCAAGATGCGAGGAAGATCTATCGGAAGCGATGAAACTTACTAAGGATATTTATTTCTTCCCAGCTGTCCTCTCGCGTGACCGGTTTTCTGACGTACCGCGTGTCTGTTTTTTTAAAATCAGTCTTCGCGTCTACCTTTCTCTCCCTCGATCAGGCAATCTCTTTTCTGTATCGCGAGCGTGCAAAAGCGGACAACGAGTGGTGCTTATTATTTTTGTTTTTGTTTAGGACAGAGAGCGGTAGTGTGACTTGAGAGGTGGAACGACTGAGAGAGCGTCCTACTCGATCGCCTAGCTTGACACAACTAGCGCCCGAAGAGAGCCGCGCATCGCGGGTTTCAAACTCCTCTCCCACTCGCAGAGTCGAGGGCCAATCAAGACAGAGGCGGGGCCGAGGTCGGGCGAAACGAACCGATGTTTTCCGAGTCTGCGTCGCGAATCATTTCGCGGGCAAAACGCATCCCATTCCCCCCTTAACCTGTCCATCACTGTATCTATCTACCTGTCTCTGTTTATCTCTCGCTCACCCTCTCCCACCCTCTCACTCTGATCTCACCACCTCGCGTACAGCCGTACACCCCACAAACTCACCACCCTCGCCCCAGTCACCTAGGCGTGCGGCAAGCTTGCAATCTTCCGCGTTTCCATCAACTCTATCCGCTGCTGCGTTTTCTACCTCCAGCTTTTCTGACCCGAAAAATTAATAACTTCTTTTTCCACTTCACCCCCGCGGCGTTCTGCGTCTCCCAAGCCGACGACATTCATTTTCATGCCGAGCAGAAAGAGAATCTCATTTATCGACGCATTCGCACCTTCTTTAGACTGTTCTTTAAAAGTCCGACGTTTCTTTGAGGAGCTGCGAGATTTAGTTATATTTACTTCTTGACCGAATTTACAAGATTTATGCTTTTTCAGAATTAATGTACATTGAGACATTTATTTTCATAAATCTGTGAAAATTTTATAATTAGTAATCACGAACTTATTCCAAAACTATTGATACAAAACTGCTTTAATAAATAAAGAACACTTAACAGAGGTAAAATTCTTCATGGAATATTCATTTTCTAGAAAGGTTGTGTAAAAATATCAATATTTAAATTAAAACTCCCTGATATAGTCATAGCATTTATTATTAATAGAAATGTTGAATCAATTATTCTCACATCGAACATTTTACTACAGACAACGGTTTCTTTCACGTCCATTCATTTAATTTTGTTTCGAAAAGGGTAGTTCCATCGAGAAGTATATTAAATCAATATGATACATTAGATTTAATGAAGTCCAGATTTTGGAAGATATGAAACAATTTTTTCAACCGAAGAAAGATATTTTTCTCTTCAAATATGTAAATTCCTTAAATGAGGCAAACCCCTTTTTAAGAACTATAAACATTGATGCTGTAAAGCTCTTTAAAGTAGAAAAATATTCCCAGTAGGGATAAAAAGTTATTTGCTTTATAGAAAACATACACCTTAGTTTGAAAGTTTGGCCCAAATTATCAAAATATAAAGGGTCATGCTCTTAAAATCATGTGATTTTAATTAATAATAATTGCGAACTTTGTTCTTTAAATAGTTATGTCACTTTTACACAAATTGACTAATTTCTAAAATCATATGCTAACAAAATTTTGCTTTATAAAAATGATTTCAGTCTTCATTATTTTTCAAATAAATTTATTAATAAACCTGAAATTAATTTTACAATCGAATCCGGTAAAAAATCAAAAAAATTGTTACCGCGAATAAAACGCAGCATCAGTGTCCTTTACTCAAATCTGATGTTTGTAAATTATAATTAGTTTCTATTTTGCGGAAATTAAATGAGGAAAAAATGCATAGGGAAAAATATGCAAGAGTAGGTCACTTTTATTCGTAGGTCATTTAATTTATTGGAATATGTAAAAACAATTGTTCTTGAAACTAAAACCACAATATCTCACACAACTGGAAGAAATTTTATCGATATATGAAAAGAAAATGGTTTTTGACTTAGTTACTCTGGCATAGTTTCCCCTAAAACTTTTACTTGTAAATATTGTGAATAAATAGCCAATATAGTATATTTTAAACATTTTTTCCGGTAAAGTATACACTTTTCTCTAAAAACTGTAGATTGAGCAATAAACTCACGATTTTCACTACAAGAAAGGAAATTTTAATGATGATAGTATTTTTCAGCAGATGAATATTGTTCGTAAAAAAATGGTAAGTATACAAAAATGTATAATTTAACCATTCTTATTTTGAGCAGAACTTTTTGTTCGTATCACAGAATCAAAATCAGAATTTGTTTATAAACAAATATCTATACTCAGGGCTCAGGCCGACTAACTTTATTAGTTTTCGAATATAGAGTACATAATTCATATTGATTTTCAAATACTTTTTGTACAATTAAAATAAACTTCAAATTTAAAACAATTTTTTAACAATTGTCATTCAGCTTGAAGGATTCTAAATCTGGGTTTAAAATATTTCGTTCTGAACTGTTAAACTTGTCACCTTGGATTATTTTCAAATGAGAGATGTTTATGGTTTATATTAATTTCGAACTTCAGGCACATTCATTTTGAACACTTCAAACGTGAAATTACTTACCAATGAGGCTTTAAATTTGAGACGGTATAATTTGAATATGAAATTATCCATTTTTTAATCATTTATACTTCATAACCAAAATGCTCCGGAAACAGGGGAAATAGGGTGCTTTTTAATGAAAATAGGGGAATTAATTGTTTTAAGCAAAACAATTATAGGTACTATTTTGATTCCAATATGAACCCATTTAAATTCCTAAGATTTCAAATCAAAATATGTTGCATTTTCAAAAAAAATAGTTGAATTTTCAACTAAAAGCGACGAATTTTTTACCCAAAGACTAATTTTGAACAGAAGAGTTGAGTTTCGAAGCTAAAAAGTCGAATGATTTAGAAAACAGTTGAATTTTAGATACGAAAGACTGATTTTCAATAAAATAGTTGAATTTAAAAGACATGTATAATTTTGAACCAAACAGTTGCATTACAAACCAAGTAGTTGAGAACTTCTCAAGGCAAAAGAAACCAATTTTTAACCAAATAATTCCAGTTTTAGCCAAATAGTGGAATTTTCAAACAAAAAAGAATTAACTTCAACCAAATAGTTGTAAAATTAATTTTACAACTATAGTTATATTTACAAGGCAAAAAGACGAATTTGATATAAGACATTTGAATTTTCAACAAAAAGTTAATTTTCAATCAAGAAAGATCAATTTTCGACCAAAAAAGATAACTTTTCTACCATAAAAGAGATATTTTTAATCCAAAGGGATAAATTTTCTATCCAAAAAGGCAAATGTTCAACAAAACAGTTGAATTTTCGACCAAAATAGATGACTTTTGAACAAAATAATTACATTTTCAAGCTACAAAGATAAATTTTCAACCAAATGGTCGAATTTTCAAAACGAAAATATTAAACTTTTACCAAATAGTTGAATTTTCAAGTCAAAAACACATCTTTGTTACAAGACAGTTGAATTATCAGCCTAAAAAGTTGAATTTTCAACAAATAGATCGTTTTCAACAAAGAAAAAGGAATTTTTAACCAAATTGTTGAATTTTAAGAAAAAAAAAAAAATAATTTTCAATTGAACAGTTTCACTTACAACCTATTATTTGGACTTTATACCAAAAGAGACGACGATTCAACCACATAGATGAATTTTTAACCAAATAGTTTAATTTCCATGCTAAAAAGACGATTTTTTTAGAACACAATTAAATTTTCAACAAAGAAGTTAATTTTCAAACAAGAAACATCAATTTTCAAATAAAAAAGATGACTTTTCTACCATGAAAGACGAATTTTTATCCCAAAGGGATGAATTTTCTATCCAAATAGGGGAATGTTCAACAAAGCAGTTACATTTTCAACCAAAAAATGACATTTTGACAAGATAGTTGAGTTTTAAACAAAATACTTACATTTTTAACGTTTTCGACTTCAAAATATCCATCTGCTAAGACGTGCAATTTAAAAAAATTAAACTTTGAATATGGACTCACGCAATTAAGAATTATTCAGTTCCAAACGCTATTAATTTAAAATTTGCTGCATATAAAGATTTAATGAAAAAGTATTCAGTTTTTAATGTTCTTAATTAAAATAGTACAATTTTTTCTAGTTTTTCTAGAAACTAAGTATTTTCAAACTTCCGAGAAAAACGAAAAAAATGCAATTAGTCACATTTTTCTTTAAAAAGTCGCAAAAAGTCTCATTTTTTCAAAAAAGTAAAAAAAAAACTCGCACGATCCGATGATATTGATCAGCCAATTGATTTTTAAAGAAACTGTTCATTCTTCCTGTTGTTAGAATAGGGTAGGAAAATAGTCACTGGTTGGTTGGATAATAGTTTCCTGTCACTTGATATGTTCCAGTTTTATTATTGCATTTATTAATCATTAATCAATTAGTCCTTGCGAGTAAACTGAAGCTTTGATATTTGCAGAATATTCTAGTGCAAAGAAGAATGAAGCGTGCGAAGGTCCCCACAGCGACAAACCGAGTCGTTTTGCCAATTTCGTCATGGTTATATAGCCACCGAGCAATCTCGGAGGTTCACTGAATAGTTTAATCCGCATTGCGTGCACCGTCCAAGTTATATTTCCCCCGAGTTAGCAAAATGTTACTTTTACATTCTTTCCATAATTCCCTACCCGTTCTTTGTTGCTAATTTAGCACAACATAAATTATAGACTTTAATAACATATCATTTGAAAATGTAATTTTAATTAGCAGGGCTGCCACAGACTACTGTACTTAAAAAAAGTGGAAAAAGTGACAATTTAAGCTATAAAGTGACTAAAAGTGACTACTGATCACACAAAAAGAGACCGGTATTGTCAATAGAAACACCTGTCTACACAAATAATTCAATTCCACTGCACATTTGCTGAATTCATGGATGAAAACCAAGGTCACAATTGAGGGTCCGGATGCAATAACTCGCCCGACGCTCGAAGAGCCAAATAATTATTGTCCGATCATCTCACACTGTGAAAATGTTAAAAGTCACCAAAATAATTTTTAGAAAATGTGGGCTTGGAGAGAATGAGAAAACGGACAAGTTTTCCTTTTGCAGTTTTGTTGTCCAATAATTTTTCTTGATGGGAAAAATGAAAAACTGAAAAATTTGTAACTCCAAAATCAATCAGTTTTAAATATCTAAATCGTCGTAACATGGCCAAATATTCTTGAAATAGTTTCAAACTTTGTGTACAAACTCAGTATAGTATACTGATGCCTATAGAAAAAGCAAAAATCGCAAAATAGTCTATTGTTAATTAATATTTAATTGCAAAATGAAACCGGTCAGTAACTACGTTTTTACGGATTCGCCGACAAATGGTATCGAGGGAACTTTCAGTTTTTAAATACTTCCAGTGAAACATTCGTTCCTCAGTACTAAAGGAAAACTTCTGAAAAGTTTCAGATCGATTCATCTAAAATTGACGGAAATATCAATTTTATAAGTAAGCGTGCGACGCCGTCAACGTTAACTCTGCGAACATAAAGCATCATCGGGAAGCGTACTCGCCATTTTACTTTTCAGGACTTGTTTTTAATAACGAAATATTATTTATGCCCTTCCTTAATGAAGTATCTATGTCTTATTTTTAAATATTATTTTCAAGTAAAAAAACCATTAAAAAGTCTCAAATTTAAGTCGCCAACATTCAATCAAAATTACAATTTATTGGCGGAAATGCACGTGTCTAACAAGTGACACAATAAATGTCTCCTAGAAGAATTATATTATTGTTGATAAAAGTAAGTTGTAAAAGTTTTTATTTATATTGATATTTTACAGATTTCCTAATTAACAGGTTTTCTTCTAATGAAAGCAAGTCAAAAACAGAATTCATTTTTATAGAAATATTTCTTTGGCATTAAATAAACTAAAAGTAAGTTATGGAAGTGTTTTTTTTACAGTAATCTTTTTAACTATTTTCTGAGGGAATGCTTTACAGCGCCTTTTTTAAAACAGTTTTTCTTTACAGCAGGTTTTGTACAATTGCTGTTGTTCGAAACTTCTTTCACAGATGTTGATGTCACAGAACATTTTTTTGCAGCAGTTTTCTTTACAACATTTTTCTCAGCGTTGTTGTTATTGTCAGGTACTTTTTTTACAGTTTTCTGATTTTGTTTCGAAGCTTTAGATGATGTTTGTATTAAAATATCTGATAATCAAATAACTAATAGTATTGAAATAGCTTATCTCATTTTTGGCTAACTCCTTTCCATTTCGTTTCCATGCATTTGCGTTCCTCGTTCTTTTTCTGCTACTTTGTGAACACTCCTTCTCCGACATTATTGTATTTTGTATGATTAATTGAGTATTGTATAAACATACGAAAAATGCAATCAAATACTGAAAATTAAATTTTTCGGTGCAGCAGTTATAAAAACCTTTAGAAATCTGCACTCTTGCATGAGACAACCCGAACTGTATCTGGCTATATAGCTATATGTTTATAAAGCATGTTCGTCATACACTAAAATTCTGCTTTTTGATACTGACAGAAGTAAAATCATTACCATATAGGTATAATATGCGATTTTTTAATATTTGTTGTCGAAAAATAATATAAAAGAAAGTCATAACTATTTGTATTTTCAAAATTATTATTATCGTCATAGAGACTGCATTTCTGAAGACCATGTAAAATATACCGCAATAAAAATATAATAAATGTACTTTATTCAAGAAGCGCATAAATAATATTTCGTTATAACAATACTTTGTGGGGAGGGGGCAATTATTTAAACATATGACACTTAAATGATTCTAAAATCAAGTGCTGAAAAGTAAAATAGTGAGTATTACGCTTACCGATGATGCTTGGTTTTTGCAGATTTAACGTTAACGGCGTCGCACGCTTACTTATAAAATTGATATTTCTGACAATTTTAGATGAATCGATCTGAAACTTTCCAGAAATATATATATATATATATATATATATATATATATATATATTCTGAGTGTGTACACCAAGTTCGAAATTATTTTAAGAACATTTGGTCAAGTTACGACGATTTATATTTTAAAAACTTATTGATTTTGGAATAACTCATTTTTCAGCTTTTCATTTTTCTTATTAAGAATAATTATGGGGCAACAAAAACTGTAGACAGAAAAAAAATCCGCTTTCTCATTCTGTACAAGCCCATATTTTTTCTAATTTATTTTGGCGACTTTTGAATTTTGCATGATCTGAGACGATCGGACATTAATTATGCGGTTATTCGAGCATCGGGCGAGTTATGACATCCGTGTCCCCAACTGCTACACTGTTAAAAATAATATTAAATTTAATATACCAATGTATATTAAAATTTATATGTCAAGCATAAGAAACCGCCATAAAGAGGGTGTATATTAAATTTTATATACATTCATGCTAATCGCTTAGAAGAAAAATCAGATAATTCCTGTCCACACAAAATCAAAATAAGTTTAGCAGTAATTTTTTATTCTTGATAATAAAACATGATACCTTGTTCAAGTTAACCTAAAATAAAATTGGATTTTAAGTCGAAAAGTTCAATTGAGCAAATTAATAACAGACCTAACCTACGATCGACTGTACCCACATTAAATTTCTACCATTTAGAGCGAATTTTGGAAAAAGTACGTTGAACTTTAATTATAAATAACAATTCAGTCGAGGAATTCTAGATGATTACTTTATTTGGGAATATTCGACAAGATTTAAAGAAATGAAAACACTTTCAGTTTTCACGCACACTCCTTTACCGACCTGTATATTAAATTTAATTCACACACACACATATATATATATATATATATATATATATATATATATATATATATATATTTATTTATTACAGTGTAGAATAAATTTTACAAGTAATTTTCAGACAAATTGTAACTCATTGTATTACAAGCTAAATAAATCTTGACACTCAACAGCCCTGTTTATATTTCGATGCTTTACAATCGGAACTAGAAGGTACATAGTGTAATAAACTAGTGTAATAAATAGTGTAAAATAAAACCAGGTAAATAGTGTAGTTTTTCACGAAGAGAGGCAAATAATAGTAGAATAAATTCCTTTTAAGAAAAGTGATGTAGGTAACATATTAAGTTCAATATGAAACTCTTCAAATTCCTATCTGAGCATGCAAAATAATGAAGATCAGCAAGGGTAAAACGAATGATCACTAATTTTTCATTTTGCCCTTGTCGATCTTTATTTTTTTGTATGCCGAAATCACCCCCAGCATTTTTACCTGAAATTCGTTTTACCATTTGCCTTTTCTGTGATTTCAATTTCAACAAAATAGTTGATTTTTTAAACAAAAAGATGGGTTTTTAACTAAAATGACATACCTTCGACCAAAAAAATTATTTAAAAAAAAGTAATTCAATTCTCAACTAAGCAGTTGAATTTTCGTACAAAAAAGATGAATTCTCGACGAAAAATGCAATAATATTGCAACCAAATAGATGAATATTCAACAAAATAGTTTAATCCTCAACCAAAACAGACCATTAAATTTCAACCAAATAGTTGCATTTTTACCCCAAAAAGTTAGAATTTCTACAAAACGAGATGAATTTCTACCAAAAACATTAATTTTCAATCAAAATGATAAATTTTCTATTTTTCTTCTATAAATTTTCTAGCGAAAGACAAATTTTCTACCAAAAAAGACGAATCTTCAACAAAATAAATTAATTTTAATCTGAATAGTTGAATTTTCAACGAGAAATATGGATTTTTAATGAAGAAGATTAAATTTCTACCGAAAAAGACGATTTAGAAGAAAATAAATACATTTCCAACCAAATAGTTGAAGTTTCTACTAAAAAGCACACATTTTCAATAAAAATTTTTATTTTCTTCTACCAAGTCAAATGTTTTAGAAAAAAATCGATTTTTAATCGCGAAAAAATCAATGTTCAACAAAAAATGTATTTTCAACCAAGGAGGATGAATTACACAGGTACACAAAAAAATGAAAGTGCCCTGACCACTGAAACAGGACACCACCATAACTATATGTGGCGTGGAACGAAGAAACCGACCTTATAGCACTAAAAATCGAACGCGAGGATTTTAATGATTCTAAAGAGCGAAAGCTGAAAAGCTGAAAAGGTGCTGTAAAGTTGGTTTCTTCGTTCCACGCCACATATGTATTTGGGGTCGCTGAATCTGAATCTGGTGTCAGGTTTGCTCCATCACGTCAGATTTTTGAGAAAATTAGCTGGCGTTCTAGAAACTTCTAGTACGGCTCAAATTAAAGATTGAAGCTCTACTTTAAGAAAGATGACTTTTCTACCAAAAAAGATTAATTTTCGACCAAAAAATAGGACTTTTCAACCAAATAGTTGAATTTTAAATATGATGATTAAATTTTAAAATGAATAATGCAATTTTTAACCAAAAAAGATGAATTCTGAACGAAAATAATAATGGTAGACTTTTCAACCAAGCAGAGTTACCTTTCAACCAAAAGTAGTTGAACTTTCTTATTGGGTTCTATTAATTCAGATCGTATTTAAGCAAAACAAAAACAAAAAAAGCGAGAAGATTCTTGAAAATTGGGGAAAAGGGAGAAATTCTTTAAAAGAGGGGAAAAGAAATAAGGAAAAAAGTGTGAAGTCTGATATTGAATAGCATTTTCATATCATAGATTACTACAGATTAAATAAATAGATTAATTAAATTTTCTTCTTTTTTTGACGATATCTAAAATGAGATGAATTAAAGTGACTGAAGTGGCCTGCCTTTTCCTTTAAAAAAGTGATTATAGTGCTTTTTTCTTCAAAAAGTGGCTAAAAAGAGATTTGAAAAAAATGACTTAAAGTGACTGTGTGGCATCCCTGAATATAATAGAATTGAAAAAAAGTATTTAAATGTGTAGAGAGGGGAATGAAGGTTTCGCAAGTTCAGCATTTTTCGAAAATATAGGTAAATTACATATTCAAATAGAAGATCCTGGAAATTTCAAGCGATATTTTAATTGTCAGGAAACACTGAAAAATGGTTTAGCTGTCCCGCAGCTAGAAGTTTAGCTGGATTTCGTCTTCTAAGAAAATATAGCTGTGTTACCTAAATATCTAGCTGTTTTATCTAATTTTGCCACCTAGAAATTATCTAGCTAATTTATCTAGATAATTTCTAGATGGCAAAATTTAGCTAAAACAGCTAGATATTTAGGTAACACAGCTAGAAATTTAGGTAACACAGCTATATTTTCTTAGAAGACGAAATCCAGCTAAACTTCTAGCTGGGACAGCTAAACCATTTTTTTCAGTGAATGTTTCAGAAACAAAGAACTTCTTGTCACTTTCAGACTAGAACGGCAAGTGGGAATGAGATGATTACAGTGGTAACTCTTTTCTCTGTCTTACTTTCTTTCTCTCTTTCTCTTTTGTGCTTCCCTACTTTTTTCACCTCGAGAGGAGCAATCTCCGCTTCGTACAAACACTTGGAACTCTTCCTGGAGAGTCCTTGCTGAACGAATATCAATCCGGCCTTCACTTTCGAGGGTCGATCCTGTCTAGCCTCAAAAACCGACCACATGAAACAAGTAGGATTAGGTTCAATAGAACAAGGGTGTGGGAAGCGTTTAGCTACGAAAATGGAATGGTATAGTTGCGAATACCTTTTATGTAATATACATTTTTTCTCAAAACCCATTTTTTCGAGAAATGAAGGAAAATATTGGCCAGAAGTGTAGAATTTCTCAAAATGGGATTCGCAGCACCCCTGTGACTGATCACAGAAATATTTTAGGTCACACAACTAACCCTTTTCAATGTCCTTTTCAATATTTCAGTATTTATAAAAATTGCCATAATAATTGTCCATTGTGCATGCAAAACAATAATGTGAAAAGAAACTTAAATAAAGATAAGCCGTTATAAAGATATGATACAAAATCTGCACCCCTGTCTCCGAATGGGTCAAAGGTCAGTAACGCATCAGCCTATATGCTTTGGAGCAATCAAAATTGCTTACCCTAGGGTTCTTTTGATTCTTTGATATCGAATCTAAAGTCAGATTTTAAAAAATTCACAATGGCTGATCCAATATGGCGGATCATAACAAAAAAAAATTTTAATTATCAAGAATCTGAGTATAACTGAAAATTATTAACTCTGGGGTTTTTCGGTCGTTTCTAACGAATCTGAAGTAAAAAATTCAATATTCCAAATAGCTGATCCAATATCATGAAAATAAAAACACTTTTTTACGCATGTACTCGAAGTTACGAACGTTCATATCATCGAAATTAAAGAATTTTTGTACCGAATTTTCTTGGCCTTAATCATTTAGGAAGACAAAAAATGATATTCTGTCAGAAATTTTTTTCGAATTTTTAATTTTTATGGGGTTAACTGCCCTTACACATCACCCATTATACATACCTGCATTATAAAAGTTTGATTTTCGATATTTAAAAAACTTAAGAACGTCAAAAATCCTCATTTTTATCTCGCGAATTATAGGGGAGGTGAGCATTTCCGGCAGAACCCCCAAAAACCACCTTTACAGAATGCACACATAGAATGTTAAAACCGACAAGTTTGATTGTCGATATTTGACAATATAAAAACGTCAAAAATCTTTTTTTTTCATCCCACGAATTATGGACCAGATGAGAATTTTCGGCAAGACGTCTAAAAACCAACCTTACGGAATGCACGCCTACAATGTTAAAAATTACAAGTTTGATTGTCGATATTTGAAAATACAAAAACGTCAAAAATCCTCTTTTTTTCCTAGGAATTATAGGGTGGGTGAGAATTTTCGGCAAGACCCCTAAAACCCACCCTTACGGTATGTACAACATTTTAGGTGTGCATACCGTAAGAGTGCTTTTTAGGGGTTTTGCCGAAAATTCTGATCTGGTTTATAATTCTTGGGATAAAAAAAAGAAGATTTTGACGTTTTCATATTTTCAAATATCGACAATCAAACTTTTATAAGGCAGGCCTGAATGATGGATTATGTGTAATGTAGTTAACCCCTTAAAAAATTAATATGCGACAATTCTTTCCGACAGAATATTATTTTTTGCCCTCCTAACTGATTTAGGCACAAAAAAATTCGAAAAATAATGTTCTTAATTTCGTTCATACGAACGTTCGTAACTTCAAGTACATTTTTTTTAGGTGTTGTTTGCAATATTGGCTAAGCCATTTAGAAGATTGAAATTTTCACTACAGATTCGTTATCAGCTACCCAAAAAACACCAGAGTTAGTAATTTTAAGTTATCACACAGAGTTCATTATTTATTATATAT
>CAKNYM010052708.1:175773-216456 GCA_932195095.1 Andricus curvator | reverse complement strand
TATATATATATATATATATATGAACCGCCATATTGGATCGGACATTTTTAATTTTGAAAATCTAACTTTAGATTCGATGCCACCGACCCAAAAACCCCTATAGGTTAAGCAATTTTCAGAGCTTTGAAGGCTGCTTCGTTACTAAACTTTGACCTATTCGAAGATGAAAAGTAATTTAAATTCAGATTAATCGATTATTATTGACTGATTAATCTAAATTTAAATTACTTTTCACCTTATTGTTTGGCATGCAAAAATGAACAAATTTTTTAAGTTTCTTTAGATATTTTCAAAAACTTTTGTACGTATTATTGTAAATATCTATTGACCCAAAAATGGAGGGCAGAATCGTGTTCAGCGTCAAAAAATACTTTGTAAATGGTAAGTAGCATTCAGCGAGGACATAGGTCATTTTTGTTGATCAGTATTATACAATTTTTACTTTGAGGGCTTCAAACATAAACTGAATGTTTATTGTTAATGTTGATTAAATATTATAATGTCGCAATAATTTAAAATTCAGAAGCTTCTAAATCCTAACCGAATTAAATGTGATGTTATTAAACTTTATTTCTGCATGATTATCAAACTCTCCTTAAAATTTACGGTATTTTTTTTGTGTACATTTATAACCAAGATTACTTATGAAATGTGGATAATTTTCAAGTTACGACTCGAAAAATACGAGCCATTTCTATTTCACTGCGACATGCCACGATGGTAATACAACTGAATACTTAACATAAAATCATACCGTCAGCTGTTTTTGCAATCGTTAAAAAGAGCTCGTCCCAAATGCGAGCCATTAAAAGATCCGGAATGCGGAAAACTCGCGTTACCCTATTTCAGGGAATTGCTACGAATATAAAATTAAGTTTCTATTTTACCAAGGGTGAAACTTTCACGGTGAGCCCATGACAAATGAAACGGACCGCTCGATGGGCAATTCCAAATAACGAGAAACATACGTTCACGGTCCAAGTATGACGCTACTTTGGGTTCTGGCAAGGGGTAACCAGTTTGGCGCCTAAGGGAAGTGAGGCTAATGGTAAAACGTAGGTGCCTCGTAAGAGTGAAAGAAAACAAACGTCATTTTCCTTTCCGGAAAGACCCGTTGGAATAATTCAAAAGTAGTTCGCACGTAAATGTACCTCGAAAATTCCCGTAAGAATCGTAAAACTTACGACGGAAAGCAACTCTGCGATCCTCTTCTTGCAAAATCTCGAGAAATTCTGATTCCTTTTTCCCCCGTTTTTATGAAAGTAGAATAATCTTCAAACCTTCTGTTGAAGTCGCCGGAAGAATTCCTTTTTTCATATTCATAGTCTCATGCTCAGGCAATAAAATCTGAGGAAAAAATTCCTGGTATTTCCCGGTTTCTAATAATTTTTCTGCCATTGAAATTAAAAAGCTGTCGAAGCTGGGAAATTTTTTATTTGAAGTATTTAAAATTAAACTGCATTAGTCTACATCTACAATAACAAACTGGATATCATTAATTCTAGAAGAACTTCAAAATTATACACTATTTCGAAATAAAAGACTCAAAATTGTATTTGAGCTACTTGAATTGTAAATCATATAATTTATGACCCATTTCAATTTAAGATCGTTTAATTTTGAACACTTCATTTGAGGGGGTTCATTCTCGAAGCCTTCCACAACTTATAAAGTTTTAATCGGAAATTATTATGTTGGCTTATGAAATTATTAAATTCTCTGAGCACTGAAAACTCCATTTTTAAATTTGAAAACAAACGCTTGAAAGTTATATGCACCTTTGCTTAATTAAAAAAATTAGGCACGAAAAGAATAGGATATTCTATTTGTCAGAATTTCCAGGCGCAACATAACCGCTTCAAACTTCTGAAGAATGCCGTATTTTTAAAGACACCACAAAATATTCCAAAATACTGCAAAAGTCAAGCACGAACCAGGTCGAACTTTAAAGTTCGACCTAATTCGAATAACTTTCAAATGAGAAGTGAAAATCCGACAAACTCTCGCGACAAGTTGCTTCGAAACACAGATTAAGTGTTTTCGTTTAATCCTCTCCGAAACTTCCCTCCACAGTGTTTTTATTTCGATAACCACACCAAGTTAAGATCCCAAACGATTTGATTTTTTACTCCCAGTAATACTCTTTCCTTTTGCTTTGACGACCAACTTCAACATCAAAACTGCATCAAACTCAGCATTAACGAGTCTGCTTCTCAAACTTCAAACTAATTAGTTTTATTTGATCATAGAGTTGAAATATTAAGTACGTTTCAGAAATTATCCATAGAGCTTGTTCATTCACATCATTTCTTAATTTTATTTTCATACTTTTTTAATTGATGGTATATATGGTTTCAGTTCTTAGCTTTTTGGGGGATGGAATCTGAAGAAGATGCAAAGACTCCATCACTCGTTCCACTCGAGAACGTTTGCTGATTGGTGAACTATGTCTCCTAACTTTGGTAACATTAATTACGAAGCCGTGGTCGGTAAACAAGAGGAGCGATCATCGGTGGAAATCGAAGTAAAACTTTGATCCAGATTGATTTATCTCCAGTACTTGAAGTTACTTAATCCAGAAAGCTTACTTACCACTGATGGCAACTATGGTCATAGTAATGTAGTGGAGAGAGAAAAACTGACGTTGATTACATTGGTTCTTACCTGGAACAAAAAAAAAAATTTATTAGTTCAAAACTTCATGAAAATTTTAACAAAAAATATTTGCAACGTATTACAAGGCGGCCGGAAAACTTCATTTTCAAAATTCCCGGAATTTTCCTTGATTATTCCATGGCTAACTTTTTGTTTTCCCTGATCATTAACATTTGAAGATCAAAATACTAATCTCGTAACATTTTTAATATCAGCACAATACACACGAAAAAAATGAAAAACTGACCTATTTAAACCCAAAAAGTGACTAATGTGCATTGATAATGTGACTAATGTTCTTTTGAATTTGAAAGAATTTTATGAAATTTATGAGAATTCAAGGTGAATTTAAACGAATTCAGGATAAATTCGTAAGGTTTCAAGACAATTTATGTTGAAATCAAAAGAATTCAAATAAATTGAAAAACATTTTTAAAATTCCATTGATTTCAGTAAAATTGATGTAAATTTATAGTAGTTCAAGAGAAATGAGATGAATACGATATTAATAAATAAATTTAAGGTGCCTCTAAAAAAATTCAAGTAAATTTAAAACAATTAAAAGTTATGAAAAAAAATCTCCCGCTGCATTTTCATTTTTTTTTCGTCTCTTATGTCGTTTTTCCAAAAGTTTAATTTTTTTTATTTTTAATCTTGTTTTTTGCGATTAAAAGAAAATCTACACGTTCTGTCTAAAAATTATCGATCACAAATTTTTACATCTTTTTTGGGTGAACAACTTTTGTTTATTAATTTTTGTCCAAAAACTTTAATTTTGTTATTTTTAATGTTATTTTTTACGATTAAAACAAAAACTACGCATCCTATCAAAAAATTGTTGATGACAAATTTGTAGATCTTTTTGGGGTAAACAAATTTTGTTGATTTATTTTTTTCGTATCTTGTGTCGTTTGTCTAGCAATTCAATTTTTCTATTTTTAATGCAGTTTTTTACGGATAAAACAAAAACTACGCATCCTATCAAAAAGTGATCTGTAACAAATTTGTAGATATTTTTTGAATACACAATTTTTGGCAGTTCATCTCTTTTCGTATCTTGTATAGTTTTACCGCAAAATGGAATTTTTGATTTTTCATTATCTTTTGTGTGGTCAAAATTTGAATTTTCGATTTTTCAAGAAAATTCAAACTGTTGTTGTGATAATCTTGTAGGGTATTCAAAATGCAACGTTTTTCTTCCTCTGACATTTTTTCATATCGTGCGTTTTTGGCTTCAAATGTTCATTTTCGTTTGTTTTTTGGAATTTTGTAAATGCTATAACTCCGGTAATTTTTTTTTAACAAAAGAAGTCATGGGGATAAAGTGTTCCACTGTTCCTCTATTTGAGTACCACGGATAACCGTACATAGAATTTTCAAATCTTGAAAAAAGTGGTCTCAAAAATTTTGAAAATGCGCTCACTTTTTGAATTTGTATCCAAAATGGCTGGCTAACGAACTTGACCTTAATTTTAGGTCAAATTTTACACAAATCTAATACATTCTCTGATGAGAATGTAATAATTTAATTCAGTGAGTTTCTAATGAGCATAGAAACATGCGAGGGAATTTGCTGAAATGCCTAAGAATTAAAAGTGATTTTAAAAGGCTACAGGACGAATTAAACAAAAACTAACATTTTTTTGGAAAAACCCATTGAATTGAGTAAATTTAGAACAAATCAAGTGAATTAAACCAATTCAAGAGAATTCCAAAAAATTTTAAAGAATTCAGGATACATTAATACGAATTCAGGATTGACTCCAAATGAATTCAAATGAATTGCAAAAAGTATTTTAAAATCTCTTCAAATCTTTGAAACCCGTACGAAATCTCTCACTTCTCGTGAATAAATTCTTTGAAATCCATAAAATATCATAAAATCCCGCGAAATTCTATGACATCTGATATTTCCTGAAATCTTGGAAAATTGAATAAAATGTCCTAAGAGTTTTTAAATACCTTAAAATCATTGAAATGCTCGGAAAATTTATAAAATCCCTTGGAGTCTTTTAAAATATTTTAAATCCTTATATGTCCTTTAAAATCGACAAAATTTTCCAAAATTCTATGAAATTCTTTACAACAGCATGAATTTTTTTTTAATCCTTCAGAATCATTAGAATTTTTTTAATCTTCTGAAAATGCCTTGGAATCTTTTAAAACGCATTAAGATATTGAAAAACCTTTAAAATTACTTTGAAATTACTGAACTCAATAAAAATATGCTTTGGAATCTTTTAAAATTCCGTAAACTATTTCAATTTGTTTGAAATCCCTTGAAACTATTAAAAGCTCTTGAAAATTCCTTTGAATTTTCAAAAATACACTAAAATCTTTCCAAATCTTTGAAATCCTATCAAATTATTTAAATAAATTTTAAAAATTCCTTTGAATCTCTCAAAATATCTTAGAATCTTTTAAATTCTTTAAAATCTTTGAAATCGTAAAAAATTCCTTAATTCAAGTGAATAAGTTCTTTGAAATCCATTAAAATATTACAAAATTTCGTGAAATTACATGAAATCTGATATTTCCTGAAATTTTGTAAAATTATTAAAATACCTTGAGAGATTTTGAAGGAATTTTTTGGAATCTTCAAAATAATTCTAAAACCTCATAGGTCCTATAAAATCATTCCGTATGTTCCGAAATTTTAGGAAACTCTTTAAAACCCAATGAAACTGTTTTTAAATCTCTTAAACTCATTCAAATCCTTCAAAATATTTCTCTCTTATTTAAATAATAAATACATAATTCAGTGTTTTATTTTCAGTTTTTCAACTTCTCACCTGTTTTTCTAATGATATTTTTTCCCGCACTGTTTCGACGTAATTAAAATCATCTTTAAAGGTAGCTATAAGCAGGAAAATAATTTTAAAAACCATTAAAATGACTATGTTAAAAACATATTTCCTTTCTGTTTTTGATTCCTAAAACTTGTCAAATTTTTGTAGTGTTTATTGATAATTAGAAACCCCTAAAAGGTCAAAAATATCATTGTAAGCTGAGCTAAATAAATATAATTTGTTTTTGAAATACAAACATGTATATTCTAAAAATCTGTTGCATTTACATTTTTTATTCTCTAGGGCCTCTGGGCATATCAAATTTTTTCAGCGAATTTTTATCAATAAAAAGTCCTTAATGTAATAGAAACGTCTTTTATAGTGCAGTGTATAAAAATGAATTTTTGGTAATGTACCTGAAGTTCCGAACGTTCAAATGAACGAAATATTTTTCCTCATTTCTATTCTACCCATAAATATTGTTCCAACTGCAATTTAAAATATGCTTTATAATTCTTTTACAATAATAAATTATTTCCAATATAAATGAACAAACATTTTAGCACTTTTTCTGGTTTACAAAGTCATCAGTAAAAAATTTCGTTCATTTGAACGTTCAGAACTTCAAGTACATTCTTTTGTAAGACTCTTATATCCTCCCAAAACAATAAAAAATATTGATATCTATGAAAATAATTATAAAAATTATGAAAATAATAATTTTTCCTGAAACAACTAAATAAACTTCGTATTTTTCCAATAAGTTTTTTCTTTTTAGCATCAATTTCTGTTATCCAACCTTCCCGATCCTACTAGCAAGCTTATATTTTATGAGGGTTGCTACAAAAATCCAATTACGAAATACCCTGCCTTTTTCCTTACCAATTTTTTATTTTCTCTCACTGTTATAAATTTTTCTTTCAGGTATAAGAAAACCTTATACCTAGGAGATCAATGATGGTAAGATAAAAAAATGTTAATTCTTAAATTTCTCTGAAACACTTTTAGTGACAACAGTCATACAGAATTGTTTAAACTTCAAATTTAATTTATCAAAAATTTCCTGACTCTTTAAGGTTTTTCTCTGATATTCCCTGACTTTATCTGACCATTTTTAAATTCCCTGACTTTTCAGAATTTCCTGAAAATTCACCATACGGCGAATCAAAACACAAAGAAAGTTTCTACCCTGCTTCGTGCATGAAACATAAAAAATTCCATCTTCAAAAATAAAATCTCGTACATTTCCCACACCAATTAATTTTTCCGTACAATTCCCACTTTCCGCGCTTTTCATATTAGAAAAGTGAGAAACGGAAGTGTAGGAGGAAGTATAAAGCAGAAGGTCTAAATTTTATATCAATCTATAATTCCCGTGTTACTTATTTAAGCAACACGTTCGTTCCGCAACACCGCTCCGACACAGTTGGCTGATCAATCTCTCTAGAAATCACCCCATGCGAAGAGCTGCAAAAAGTCATTATATGTCATAGATCCAAATAGTCCCAATAGTCTCCAAGATCGTTCGTTTCAGGCATATAAATTAATATTATAATATAATGCAGCATTCGATGTCGACTTGTGGTAATAAGTCTCTGAAATCCTCTTTAAGAGAGGATCATACACTGCAGCGATAGAAATTAGTCCTAATGCCTTACACGTTCCAAGGCTACAAAGCCAGAGACAGAGCGCAGAAACGCAACGGCTGAACGAGAAACGCGAAGGAAATCACCGGAGCTGGAACGATCGTAATTTTTGCACGTCGTCGACTTAATACGTTGAGCAAACCGTTTTATAAGCCCTCACTTTGCGCCCTCGAGAAATTACCCGGCGGTAAGCAGTATGCAGATCGCAAAATCGCGACGTACGAGGAAAGGATTAACTTTGCCGCCTGGTAATACACGACCTACCACCCCCTTCTTCAACCCTCTTCGCGTTTCAGCTCCATATAACCCAAAAGTACCACGCCGTCTTCCTAGAATCATACTTGAAAGAGAGAGCATAAAGAGAGAAACGAACAACGATTGGGTAATTGGATAAATTGCATGACCTACTTACAACTAAACTAATTTAGGCAAAAAACATACAAAACGAACGAAGAAAAGTATTAGTTATCATGCATGGACCGAATCCATTTCAGATCAGGCAGGTTCTACGCCGAAGTCCCAGAATCTCTCGGGGACGAAAAATGTGTTTTTTTAGAAGAAGTTAGGCGATACGTATTTCTTTTGAATGGACAAAACTATAAAATTAAATTAAAAAATTTTAATTCTCAGGCGATGATTCTAAATTTGGTCTGAAAACTGTCATGGAGAGCCAGGGAACTAGAACAAACCAGAAAATCCCATATGCAACCTTTCAATTTTTGTTTTAGCCCCACTGTTCTGCGTTCACCAAATTTCGGTGCGGCTAGGCACGGCCTTTATTTCATTTGCGAAAATGGGCAAACTTGGAAAGTTTACCCATTGGTTTACTATGAACTAAATTTTTTGCTTCAATTGATGAATAAATACAGGGTTAAGCGGTAAAATAATCAGTTTTATATATAAAAAGAGATTAACTTGTTACTTCTAAATGAAAAATAACCTTGAATAGTGGGAATTTTTGCCAAGCATCGTTTGCGATTCTATCGTAAGAGTCACGTAAAAAAAATTAAAGGCGTGGGTCATAAATTGACCCGCCGGATGCAATAACCAGCCCGACGCTCGAAAACGCATAAAAGTATTGTCCGATCGTCTCAGAGAATGCACATTTTCAAACTCGAAAAATCAATTTAAAAAAAAAAATAGAATTCTAGATAATAAGGAAGCGAAACTTTTTCCTCTTAAAAATTTTCTTGTCGAACTTTTATTTTTAATAATAAAAACGAAATATTTAAAAAAATTTTATCTCTGATTTAATCAAGTTTTAAAACTTAAATCGTTCAACTCGGCCAAATATTATTGAAATGAGTTCATATTTGTAGGACGTATTCAAAATACTCTAGCGATGCCTAGGAAATCATGAAAAGGTTAACAATCGCTTATCGTTTAATAATATTTAATTGCAAAATGAGGTCAAACCATAATTGTGTTTTCTTGGTTTCGCTGGCAAAAAGTATCTAGGTAACTTCGACTTTCAAAATACTTCCAGTGAGCGATTTGTTCAGCAATGTTGAATGAAGTTTTTTGGAAAATCTCATATCGAATCGTTGAAAATTTACTGAGATATTCAGATTTGGAAAAAGTAATCGACGTCTGCCCGCGCTGTTAGCTAATGCGTCGCGAGGACTGCTCTGTCAGGCAGCGTTCTCGAAGTTCAGTCTGCGCGGGCAGACGTCGAGTACTTTTTCCAAATCTGAATATCTCAGTAAATTTTGAACAAACAGATATGAGATTTTCCAAAAACTTCATTCTTCTGGAATGGAAGCTTCTAATGTGTCCCCTAAGGGTTTACATTTTTCTGGTATCTCTTCCCTATTCCTTTACACACCCCCCCACACTTACATGGTGGTGGGAGGGGGACCTACAATTTAAGGTGGGTTCCGAACCACCAAGAGCACCAGCTTTAAGCCGAGGCTCTTCCAGAGTGCGAGGCGGGAATCGAACGCGGGCAGACGTCGATTACTTTTTCCAAATCTGAATATCTCAGTAAATTTTGAACAAACAGATATGAGATTTTCGAAAAAACTTCATTCAACATTACTGAAAATATCACTCAGTGGAAGTTGTTTGAAAGTCGAAGTTACCTAGATACTTTTTACCGGCGAAACCAAGAAAACACAATGATCAATTGACCTCATTTTTTAATTGAATATTATTAAACGATAAGCGTTTGTTAACTTTTTCATGATTTCCTAGGCATCGCTAAAGTATTTTGAATAAGTCCTACAAATATGAACGCATTTCAATAATATTTGGCCGAGTTAGAACGATTTAAGTTTTAAAACTTAATTAAATCAGGAAGAAACTTTTTTTCAATATTTCGTTTTTATTATTAAAAATAAACATTTGGTAAGAAAAATTCTAAGAGGAAAAAGCTTCACTTCCTTATTATCTAGAATTCTACGTTTTCAAAAAATTGATTTTTCGATTTTGAAAATTTTCTTTCTTTGAGAAGATTGGACAATTCTTTTACGCGTTTTCGAGCGTCGGGCTGGTTATTGCATCCGGCGGGTCAATTATAATATCAGTTCGTGATAAATAAAATAAAAACATAAAACGCTTTCGTAATAGACATAGGGTTGATAAAGTTTGTATACCCTGGCTGATAAGGCTAAGCTCTGCCATACGATCTGAAATTTTAAATAGAACATATAACTCCCTGAAAACTTCTACTTTGCAATGAAGTAAACTCAAAGTTTTAATTACGGAGCTTCCGCCACGGTAACGTGCGAAAAGTGTTAACTTTAAAATATATTTAAAAAGTTGTTCTATTAAAAGGGACTTTAATGCATGGAGGCTAATTTCTGTGCCACGTCGTTGAAAGAACATAAAGCTGCTTTATAAATGAGGGACTCCTAATTTATTAATTTAGGTTACCTCAATTTATTAGCTTTCTTTTGCAATTATTTTGGAAGCTCTTTTTTACTGCGTAAAATAAAAAACTTGAAGGAAATGTCAGTATTCACATTTTTAATAGTTTAAACAATAGATTACTAAGAAATCATACATCATTTAAACCTAATGATATGATATCGTCATATTAGGGACCCTTAGAAAAATACGTCACGCTATTTTGAACTTTATTTTTAATACAAAAAAAAATGAATGCGGAACCAAAAATATAATATTAGATTTTTCAATTAAAAAGAATTAACTTTCAACGGAGAATAGTTAGATTTTCTTTGTGGTTCTATTAATTTAGTTGGCATTTAAGCTAAAAACCCATATACAGGGTAAGTTTCTTGAAAACAGGGGAAGAAAGAGGAATTCTTTGAAAAGGGGCATAAGAGGAAAATAGGGAAAGAATGTGGAGTCTGCATTTAGATAGAGCCTTTACTTGTGAAATAAAATAAAATAAAATTATTTTTACGGGCCCCTTACAGAAGAATAAAAATGTCGGAATTTTGCTTTCAAAATCCTGCAAAATATAAAATTGAGACCTTGGAGTCCGGAAAAATCCATTTATATCACCTTGTCTCGCTGAATACATATTTCTTTACACGCATCAGCACTCTAAACATTTTTTATAATCTTATCCTCGCCTGAAGTTTTCTCATTCTCTGAAAGATGAAACGTGTAAAATATAACTTTAAATATATCTATTCATAGGCTATTAATACAAAATTTAAAAGTATTAAAAAAATACTTACTCTTTGTTATAAAAATCTCGAGAAGATTTTCAAAAAGCGCTGAGAAGATTTTCCAAAAAATGTTAAGGAATTAAGATAGATTTTAAACAATGTAATTTTAATCCTTACTTTTGCACCCTGAGGTTCTAAATTGAGAGAGGGTTTTGACCACTAAAGTGCCTAACCCACCCTTCACACACCCTAACCAAATGGAAGGCAACCGAGAAGCTTCCCAAGCCATAAATCTCAGGATGTAGGCCGCGCATCCTGAGAATTTTGGCCAGCCAAATTCTCTCGACGAGCTGGAATATGCGAATCGTGCTTCAAGGGTGGAATCGCAAACGGGTTGAGATCCTACTTTCCACCCCCTGGATCGGTCTTCTGGGACCAAAATGCAAAATTTGCATTCGTGAAAAGCAGTAGCAACTCTTGCAGATGGAAATCGTACCTTGAGAGTACTGATGGTGGTAAATTGTTACTGGAGATTACTCAAATTTAACTGTAAAAACTAGGATTCCTTTAAAATTAAGGATGTTCGATAGTTTACTCACCTCAATTTATAAAACTATTTGTTAAACATAACCAATTTTAAAACTGAAATCTATATGCGATTCAGGAACAAATAATTGAATCTGTAATTATTTATTTAACATTAGTTACTTGAGATTTTATATTTCTTATTCAACTTTAGAAAAAGAAACGTAGTTTTGGTTAAATCTTCAATCTTTTTCACTTTCCCTGACCAATCATATTTAAAAGTCAAAATTCTAATCTTGTAATACTTTTAATATAGAATATTTTGTGAATGGACTAAAAGCAACTATGTGCCTGACTTTCTCTGACCAACGAAATTTCCTGTTTTCCCCCTATTTTCAGACTTTCCCTGATCTGTGGCCACCCTGATTTTTAAAATATTATTCATAATTCTATTTGTATGATCCTTATTAAAACGCAGTTAAATTTGAATGAAACAAATTGCTAATAAATAATAAATAGCTATCTATCTAGCTAGCTTAGGATTATTTCTAGCTTACTTTAATTCACATTCATTTAATTATAATTGTAGGTAATATTTTAAAGAACAAAATAAGCCATCAATGATGAAGATTGAATAAAAGTTACGATTTTTTTCTAAAGCATTTGATTCTCACTTCGATTTGATATTGTAATCCAAAAAAGTAGTATTACAATGTTATTCATTATGCATTAAATTAAAGTGGGACTATTTTTTTGGGGTAGTGTTCTAATACCGAAAACGAGCTTTATGATACTTTTTTTCCAGTGTTTGTCGTTTCGCGTAGCCTCGCTTGTCCCATCCTGGAGTATTTTGCCCTTCACATGCTCTTTATTGGCGTACCGACATTGTGGCTGTAGTGGTCACTAAGGACTTTAAATAAATAAATAGAGACCCGAGTTTTCTTCCCCTTTAGACTAACCCCATCCTCTGAATTCTGTCTCTGTCTCTATAGTCTATACCTCCACTCTAGCATCTTTACCTATCTCCCGTCCAGAGATCAGGGGCAAATAGCGCGCCCTGGGAGCCATGCGTCAACCCTTATTACTTAGGATAGTTATATTGGCTTACTCTACTGAGTAACTAAAATTTACAGGAAACACCCCTACCACCGATCATTAGACTCACAGGCTGACACCAAAATTCAACCTTGGCTTCTACGTGAAAATGGAGTAAATGATATACAATTCCTGATCATTTTTCATTTTCTGAATAAAAAAAAGATGCAAAATGGAAAATAAATCCATTTTATCTATTAGGGTGAATCAGTCTTTAATTAAGAAATTATGGCTGGGATCGACTAGAAGGCTTTTAAAAAAATCGCTTTAGTCGCATCAAATTTTCAAAGATAGTGAAAAAAGCAGTATCAGGCACTGAATGACTGAAATAATAACTTTATTGGCTTCGGAAAATAGAGTACATAATTCTCATTGGTTTAAAAATATTCTTTGCACCATAAAAATAAACTTTAGAGTTGAAACAATTTTTTAACAGTAATCATTCAGCTTGAAGGATTCCGAATCTGAGTTTAAAGTAGATTTCGTTCTGAACTATTAAACTTGTCAACTTGGATTCTTTTCATATGAGAGAAGTTTGTAATTAACTTTAATTTTGAATTTTAGGAACATTCATTTTAAATATTTTAAACTTTAAATTACTCAACAATTAAGGCTTTAAATTTCAGACTGTATAATTTGAATATGAAGTTATTCATTTCTAAATAATTCAGACTTTGCAGCCCAAAATGCTCTCAAAACAGGGAAAATAGGGTAGATTTTTCACGAAAATAAGAGCATAAACTCAATTGTATAAAATTAATATAGATATAATATTGAATTCAATATAAACACTTTTAACCAAAAGTGACGAATTTTCAACCCAAGGACGAATTCTGAACAAAGCAGTTGAGTTTTCGAATTAAAAAGTCAAATGGGATGTAAAATAATTGACTTTTACACCCGAAGGATTAATTTTTAATCCAATAGTAGAATTGAGAAAAAATAATAATTTTCAACTAAACAGTTGAATGTTTTTAGCGAAGAAGACAAATTTTCAAAAGATAGTTGAATTATCAACCTGAAAAGTTGAATTTGCAATAAAAGTTATCATTTTCAGAGAAAAAACGTGAATTTTTAACGAAAAAATATGACATTTCCACCATAAAAGATGAGTTTTAAATCCATAAGGACGAATTTTTTATCCACTATAATTAAATACTTTTCTGAGTAAAAAGCTTTTATGAGAAACGATTAAATTTTTAATGTACTCAATTAAAATTGTACATATTTGTCTGATTTTGAATTTCAATTTTAAAAGTATCATTATGATTAGAATTGAATCTTAGTATAGCGAACTTCTGAGAAAGACGGAAAAACTCGATTAGTCGCATTTTTCTTCAAGAACTCGCATTTTTTATGCAAAAAAAGTCGAGAACCTCGCAAGATCCGAGTCCTGAAAAATAAAAGTAAACAAATACACGGAAAAACACTTAATATTGAATCAAGAAACAAATTTTCTTGGATAATGAATATATTGTATCGGCCGTAATCGTACCAATATTTGCTTGATTCAGTGCAAATTTTTATGTGTAGGTACTCGTTGCAACTGAAAAAACAAAGTGCAGTTTATACCCTGATTTTCGTGTAGATACAAGATCTTGTTAGGATACTAAAGGGTGAGGTGAGTTAGAAAACAAGAGGGAAACAAATTTTGAATTTTACATTTTTGTGGAATTTTAAAATTCAATGATTTCCATTTAGTTTGCAACTGATAGAAGAAAAATTATGGGACGAATTTTGAAGAAGTGCCTGAATGTGCAAACCTTCTTTTTAATATCCGTTTAATGAATTCCAAATAAATACATTTAATTAATTCGACGAATCCTTTTTCTTATTCTGACCCAGTAAATCTTTCCCTCGATCTC
Organism: Andricus curvator; assembly: GCA_932195095.1. Taxonomy (NCBI): domain Eukaryota; kingdom Metazoa; phylum Arthropoda; class Insecta; order Hymenoptera; family Cynipidae; genus Andricus; species Andricus curvator. The sequence continues at coordinate 202,303 of CAKNYM010052708.1, read as the reverse complement.
GTAAATTTATTTTCCAGATTGAATCCATTCAATCCAACGAATTCTTTCGTTGCTTACCGATACGGGGTTAATTTCACGTTTAGCAAAGATTAGTTAAAAAATACTTATTCGCCTTTTTCTGATTACACGATTCTAATGAATGTTTGCAGAGAATCCAATGAAAATCTCGATTAGAAATTCGTTTACCTTCGAGAATTGTACCTTGATACTGAGTTTGACATCGTCGATACTGAATATACAGTTTCCATCTTCGGGATTGCAAGACGAAAATCAACAACGCTTATTTCTCAACCCCATGACAAGTTTGTAATTCGGTGCTAAATCTGTTTTCCCAACAGATCGATTCAGCAAATCGAAACTCAGGTCGCAACTCTGCTTAATTTGATAAGAACATCCTCAGCACGAGAAACGAATTAAACAGTCAATTCGTTCGTTCCAAATCCGATCGAGTGTCTGCTATTTTTCCAAGGTAAAGTGTTTTTTAATTGTTCTGAAGATAATTAATTTTAGTGTCCTATACACTCTATATACTGTTTTTCAAGCTGAATATTCTGCTGATAGTAATTTAGATTGTTATTCTGATGAAAAGAACATTTACTTTGAAAAATCGTGCTGCGCTTTTCATTTACTTTCTGATATTGTTCTAGATGAGTGAAGTGTTTGGCCAAGTCGAGAACTTTCTCGCTGCTCTTCCTTCTTATAGTCGCTTACTTGAAAACTTGGAAAACTTTTTCAATGTCTGCTATCTTGGAAGTAAATCAGACCTATGCCTTTAGTGTGCCAAGCAAAAGTTTCAAACAATTATTTTCTTTGCTAAAAATATACTCAAAGTAGAGTCTTCAAAATAATGTGAAAAAAAAACAAATAATTAGTAGTGCTAAGCTTTCTCAACAGTTATTTTTTAAGTTACTAAATAATCTCAAAATATTTCAAAGAATATTATTAGTGTTCTTGCTTTTAATTTGATAATAAAAATATTCTCCAAGATACCAGTAACCATGAAGATAAAAATAAAAAATCCACTATCATCTCTGTCTTCATAGTTTTCAAACAGCAATAAACACTCCCTTAAAGCAAAAAGTAGATAACTGAAAATGTGATCGCTGTTTGATTTTTTTTCGATGCCTTCCACCAGAATGTTTCCGCTTCAATAAAGATATCGTTTGCTCTTGAAAAGATCACTTTCATTTTTTAGATTTCCTTTCTCAACGAGCTACTGGACCATGAAGTGCAATTTTCTACCCTGATCGTCCTGAAAACACGAATGACCCAGACTGGAAAAGAACGAAAATTGAAGAAAATATACACCTAGGGGAAACACTCGATGATATACGACCTATGACCTGTTAATCTTAAATCGTTTTCTTTTTTTCAACAAAAAATATAACAAAAAAGTATCAGGGAGACGCGAATTCAGTCCAGCGAATGTGATCTAGAGTCGAAGAGATATTTTTATTACAGCCTATAAAAATTCTTGGCCTAATAGCTCGCCACAGTTGGGAGAGAGGACGAGAGTTAGTATAAGGACGACGGCTATTGTCAGAAAAAGGAGATGGTTACTACCCAAGGAAGGGTAAAACCAGCCGGCTCGAGAAAGAAGAAATGCAGGTCGCAAAGAGGGAGAGATTCTCGTAACCTCCCTCTGATCTTTCCATCCACCCACTAACCCCCAAATCCAATAAACCCATAGTCGATTAAATTTATGAAGTGAAAAAGGTATGAAAAGCTTCGAGTTACCGAGTAAACCACCTACCACCCTCCACATTTCCGATCCTACATCCTACTCTGCCATCGAGAGATGCTTATTTAGTGTTTACTAGGCAAAAACATTTCTCTCGCGTGGTCTATTTTTTACGAGAAATGCTCATTTTTCATTTTCCGTTCTAAAATTTTCTTCTAGGTATAAAAAAAACCTTACACCTATAGGATAATAAACACCTTATATACAATATAACCGTACACCTTATCTCCTATAGGAGATCAATAATGTTAATGCAAAAAGAATGTTTGTTTCTAAATTTATTTCAAACACTTTTAGTGAAAACAGTCATACAGAATTTTATAAGGAATAAAGAAAAAAAGGTAAATTACGTAAGACATACATAATATACGACTACGAAATACTATGGACGTATTCACCATGGGTGTATTTATGTGTGCTCATTTTATGAGCATTTTGCTTCCTCATAAGTATCAAATAAATTTGCTTCCTCATAGAGTGAGGTTTTCCCTAACAGAAGAAAAAAAGTATATTTTCAATATTTTTCAAGGTTATGTTTCTGTCTTTCCGAAAATTTTATTTTCAGAAAATCATAGGGCCCATCAAAATGTCAATTGATGTGTTGTTACGACAAACAACTTTTTAACCTACGGTAGTTTTATATTCCAAATTAAAACCTCATTGAAACAATGTAACTTTTCTTAAAACTTTCTGAGCAGCTATTGATTAATCAATAATGGTCTTCAAAAGTTCGCCAATAGATCAATCCACGCGTCTCGAAGATGTGAACAAATATATGATATACATTATAGTCATATTCCGAATACTAAAAAAGTTTTCCTTATATCAACAAGATAAACAATCTATTTATTAAATTTATAAAACAGTATTGCTAGATCATAAGAGGTCATAGAAGGTTTGTCAATAGGTCATTCGACGTGTCTCGAAGACGCAAACAAACACGTCAGAGACAGTAATATAGTACTCCTAATATGAACAAAGTTTTTCTCATATAAACAGAATACGCAAATTTTTTTGAAACTTCATAAATCGGTACTGGTCGGTCATAAAAGGTTCACCAATAGGTAAATCTATTAGTCACAAGGACGCGAACAAATACTCTACATGTAATATTGTCGTGTTCTGAATATAAAAAAAAAAACATTTCTTTTAAACTTCATAAATCGGTACTGGTGGGTCATGAAAGGTTCATCAATAGGTCAATCGATTTGTCTCAAGGACGCCAACAAATACTCTACATGTAATATCGTCTTATTTGGAATATACTAGATCAATCTAAACAAGCTATACCTCCTTCCCCACATTACTATTTTCCAACCGAGCGAGTCACGCCTACCCCGAAAGGGAAATAGCTTAATGTTATAATAATAATCGCAATTTTTTTTCATATAATCAGAATAAACCATTTCTTTTCAATTCGTAAATAGGTAATGGTGGGCCATAAAAAGTTTATCAATAAGTCAATCGATGCGTCTCAAGGACGCGAACAAAATCCACTGAATACACTATTGTCGTATTTTGAATATCAAAAAAGTTTTTCTCATATAAACAGAATAAACCATTTTTTGAAACTTCATAAATCGATACTGGTAGGTCATGAAAGGTTCATCAATAGACCAACAAGGGATTTCGTGATGTTGCGAAATATTTCACGAAATTTCAAGGATTTTAACAATTTTTTAATGTATTTCACGACATTATGAGCGATATCCATGTAATTCAAATGATTTCAAGTAATCTGTTATTGATTACAAAAATTGTACGGGATTTACAAAATTTTCTAAAGAATTCATGGGATTTCAAGGGGTTGTCAAGATTTGCAGAGATTCAACGAAATTTCATGAAAGACTTAAAGAATGGTTAACCCTTCGACTCTCTTTTTATTGGGTGCACATAATATGAAATACATATTACACAATAAAAAATAAATAAAAGAAATAAGGATATGTGTCTAATAGTATAAAACAAAATTTTAACAGCCAAAACTTACGTAAGTAATGCTTTATACCCCCCTCCCCCCACCAAAAAAAGCCTTACGTAATTAATAGAGGCATATCGCGTATTTAACATATCGCGTATTTAAAGAGAAAAGGGGGGAAAGGGGATATTTTTCGAAAATAGGGAAAAGATGAATTCGAAAAAAGGGAAACGCAGGGGAATAGGGGAAAGACTGTAGTACTTGTGTTTTATGTGAAGGGCAAACCGACGGCATTAACTGCGAGGTGAATCTCGACTCGGGATGAGTCCAGACGTCAAGCCATTTCGAGAGCGGATAGCACTCAAATGGGTGACCATCTGCGATGTAAAACAGGATTATGTATTCGCTGCGCTTTAACTAATGTCGGGGGGAGGTTTTATGCCGAGGATGCACGTGCGCATTCGATGGGTAGGGTCAACTTTCTGCCTTCAAACTCAACTCGAAAAACCGCCTGAATTCGGGAGGTAGTTTTATTCAGTTTTCCTCTCCCCTGGCCAAATGTTCAGGAAAATGGGAGTACTTCTAATAAAGTCGGATGCAACCTCGGGTTATAACTGGTTGTTATTAAACCCACCTCAGTGAAGAAAAATGTTCAAAGACCCATACCTAGTGAAGTGGAGTTGTCTTTCGGTTCATGCTAAAGGACTTAAATGATAATTTAGCAACGACACAGAAAAAACTAGTAGTAAATTTTGTTGCAGGTAATTTTGTATTTTTGCCTTCTCGTTTAGGTAGAAGATAAATATTAGCCTTTGTAGGATGTAAACTGTCTATTACCTATTTGCAAAGGTAAACAGTAAATATTACCGTGAGTTGGGAGTGACTGTCATTGTAAGCAAGCACAAGGCAATATCTACAGTTTCCTTAGTTTTTTGTTATTTGCAAAGCGATGTGTTACTTTATTTCACACCCAAATGCCACGAACGTACCTGGCATTTCGAAAATAGTGCTTTAAACTAACACGTCAACACTGCTTTATCAAGGACTGATATTATGCGAATAGCAGACGTCGCCGCCACTAGCCGTCACTAGCACCCGCAAATTTTCAGTCGCCGTCCAAAAAACAGCTGTATTTGCAAAGCTGTTGGTGAATTTGCTCGTCAGTGCAAACTTTTATACGTTTTTAGTTGAACTACGAAAGAAATCACTTGGTTGTTTTATCTTTAGCCACGCTGTTTTGGATGTAAACATGTGACGTGTTACTGGTTACAAGCAGACGATGTCAAGTTTCCTAGTACTTCGTGGTAAACATTGACAACGTGGAGAAACACAGAAGAATATCCGACACGTCAGGGTAAAGATTACCCACCTGAGGTAATTTTTGTTGCAGGTAATCCTTAACCTGAAATCCGGGTAAAGATTGCACTTAGTTTTTTCTGTGGAGGATGACCTCTGATTCACCAAAGTTTTAAAATGAACAGACACATAGTACAATATATTTTGACGGCAATATTACGGGACTTAAATAGACCAGTCTTACAAGACAATAATAATAATTCAGGGGAAATATAACAGATTCTAAACGATGGTTCAGACAAACTTTAAAAAATCATGAGAGTTGAAAATTGAACTTCATAATATTTCATGTTCGAGATATCATAAATCGATTTAGCAGTTGTTTAAAGAATGTTTGCGATTAGAAACTTGATAGGGAAATAGAGGGTTAAATATGAGACGTAATAATTCGAAGTTTGTGAACAAGAGGAAACGTTTGCGAGGGCAACACGATAGCATAGGAAACAGCATGAATGCGACGCGACAGTAAGCGTACGAATCGTGCGTATGTATCTGTAGCCGAGATCAATCACAGCCTTAATTAGTACACTCAATTAAGCAGCAGGTGTATAGTAATAGCTGGTTCCAGTTCTGGCTTGGTGGAGTTTTTGCGCTTAAACCGCTTCAGAAGATCGAATTACGAACAATTCTACGTTTCTGACCAAATTGTTTGCTTCGTGTGAACAAAATTACAGAGTTGCGAACCGTACACTGTTAGAAATGCACGCCTTTTTAATATACAATAGTATATTCGCTTTTAAATATTTACTATACTAATTTCAATATAATATGAAATTTTGGTTGACTTCAAATTTGTTAATATAATCATAAATTTCTCCATACAAAATAAATAAATTTGTTGTACATTACCTTATGTTAAAAAGTACAATCTTAGCAACAATTTGCTAAGCCTGGGGGGAGTAAATATAATATATCGCAATTACTTCTAATAGGGGGGAAATATGAATATCATTATTAATTATGGAAGTATAGTTTACAGACTTCACAGCCCAAAATTCTCTCAAAACAGGGGAAATAGGGTGAATTTTCACGAGAATAGGAGAATAATAGGGGAATACATTTTCTTAAGGGCATGTGACAGACATAAACACCTACATTACCGACCTCACTTTTTCACTTTTTCAATTTTCCGATTTTTTTTTTGTTTAGTCTAAGAACTTTTTTTATAAATAAAATATCTGGCTGAAACTTTGGAAAATGTATGAGAAGTTAATAAACTACGTTTACGTACTGTATTCGAGGAGGAATTTCGCAAAAAATTGTTTTCGAAGAAATTAAAACTGGGTGAATTTTTTGAACCTAAGAACTTTTTTTATAAGTGAAATATCGGCTTCAAACTTTGAGAAATGCAAGAGCCGACAGTAAAGTACGTTTATGTACATCATTTGAGTATAAAAGATGCAAAAAGAAAAATTCCAACTAAATGTCAACTCCGGTTGCCGCTATTCGCGATGGACACGAAAATGCGAAGTCTGGCGGCCACTAAACGAGGCTCTTTCAGTTGGCTCGTGTGCATCTGACATGTGGGGTCCACGCTGTCAAAGATTGATGATATGGTTTTCTTACAATAATATTTTTTTAAAGTTGTGTCCAGCATAAAAGTCGAGTGAAATACATATGTTGTTTCAATGTTGAATTATGTAAGTATTGATATCGTTATTGGCTTCATTTAGTGGCCGCCAGCTTCGCATTTCCGTGCCTATCGCGAATACCGACCGAACGACCGAACTGGCAACCGGAGTTGACATTTAGTTGGAATTTTTCTTTTTGCATCTTTTATACTCAAATGATGTACAAAAACGTACTTGACTGTCGGCTCTTATATTTTCCAAAGTTTCAGCCCGATATTTTATTTCCAAAAAGAGTTCTTAGATTCAAAAAACAAATTCGGAAAATTGAAAAAGTAGGTCGGTAATGTAGGTATTGCTGTCTGTCATATGCCCTTAAGACCATGTGACGAGTGGGTCACGTGGCCAGATTCCTACCTTACCGGCACTTTTTTTATTTGTCAACTTATTTTCACACGAAGCGCCACATCGAGTTGAAAATTTGGGATACTAAATAAGAAGCACTAAGAAACGCGGCTCTGGTCTTAAATTTTTGTAATTATGAAAAAAGCAAAAACAATTTTGTTATAAAAAAATTTGATTATACTTATAAAAATTTAGGACCAGAGCCGCGTTTCTGAGTGCTTCTTATTTATTATCCCGAATTTTCAACTCGATGTGGCTATTCGTGTGAAAATAAGTTAGGAAGTAAAAAAAGTGTCGGTAAGGTAGGAATCTGGTCACCTTACCCACTCATCACATGGCCTTAAATAAAATTAATATATAGGTGCCATAATGAATTCAATATGTAACACTCAAAAATTCAAGTCGAAATATATTTCACTTTTAATAATGACTTTTTAACAAAATAGTTGAATTTTCAATAAAGTAATTGAATTTTCTTATTGGGTTCTATTAATTCAGTTCGCATGAAGTAAAAAAAAAAGAAAAAGGGAAAACGGGAAATAGAGGGACATATTTAAAATATGTCAGAACTAGAAGTTCAACAACAAGTTGATTTGAACTGTTTAACAATTATTATCTACAGTTTCCAAATCAAGACATTCAAGGACGAATTTCAAATGCAAATTGTATATGGATATTTTAGGATTTTATGGTTTTTTAGGGTTTTGATGGGAAATCATACCTCAATCTATATTCCATCTGGTGACAATTGGAGAGAATAAATAAAATATATAATTTGAATTTGCATTTAAAAATAATTTTTTTGAGAATAATTTAATTGCATCTCCATACCGACAAAGTGAAACCTTATCATATGGAATGACACACACATACACAAAGAAAAAACTAAGCTTACTAAAATACACTAGACTTTCGATTGTAGCACGGGTTTGGTTCTGATCTTGGCTTGAATCGAAATTCACCGAAACTTAAACATCAGGGCCGAGTCGTAATGTTGCGCAACGTGACGCAGTTCAGCTAGGCGTTTGGGGTACTGCGCTCTATCGCTATGCTACTGTTTTGTCATGCATGAGTGACCATGGCACATCCCCCGCGGCTCCCCTCATCCACAGCCGCCACTGCAATGTAATTCTTGGCACGCCCGAATCGAAATTGCTACAATCCAAAGTCTAGTGTAGCTTTGTATCGAATAAAGCAAAAAAATAGAAATAAGGAATTAAACCAGAATTAGCTGTAACGTATGGGCATAACCTATATTTTATTTTTTACATTGTATAGTTATTATTACTTTTTTCGAATTTATTTATGATGTATTTCAGTTGTAGCGATTTGCCCCGGAATCTTTGGATTAAGGTTATTTGTAAATAACTTAAAAACGAGATTTCAAAAAAATCTGATGGGGAATGATTTTATTCCTTTCCGGGAGAGCTTAAAATCACCAGTAGTATCGTTATTTAGGAATTCCTTCTTTACGAGATACATATGAATGTTTGGGTAGTCTAACCTTTGATCGATGTGAAATGTTGACATTTTTAGCAATATTAGTTTCTTACAAATATATACTAATTTATTTATATGGGCGATGAAGTAGAGATATTGCGAGATCTATTGAGCACATGATAAGTTTGATTATACAATTATTAAGCCATTGATGATTTTGTCATCATTATTGTAGCTATTCGCCCCGTAGCAGCGGTCGCCTCGGTTGACGGTAGAGAATTTTTGTACAGAACTCATTTTCTGTCTCGACGCACTTCGAATATTTTACAAGTTAATGATGCAAGTTAATGATACACCCTTTACTTATAATACAGAATTAATGAAATTACACTGGGAAAAATGTAATCAAGAAACTAAAATTATAGAGATTACACATTCTTGAAAGGAAGATAAAAGAAATGAGATGTGACAGTTTTTAAGATTATGTTGAAAATTTTTACCGAGTGCATACATTTTTCATGTCGCCATCTATCCGGATATCAACGAACTAAAAAGGAACCCTCAAAAAGGGTTGTACTGAGTCTCAGTACTAAAGAATGCCAACTTTTACTTGAACCGCAATATTACCGAACCCGCAGTTCTTTTCTGTGCTGAATGAATATATACTTAATTAAACTTGTAAAATTTTCTTCCTCTGGATAGAGAATCGGATCGGCAATTGGATATTTGGATATTTGGATATGTGAGTGAGTTTATCCGCAGTGAGAAATCCAAAAGGGATCTAGTCAGATTACAATCTCGAGTAACTTGCCCTTTAAGATGAGTATCACGAGTGCTGGAGTGGAATTGGTTAAACGCAGGTTGACTGGCGTAACGAGAAAAAAATATGGTTCACTATTTGCGCTCGTGGTATAATCTCGCTGGAGGGTCACGGAAGCGGCGTATTAAAACTTTTCCATTTCCCATAATGCGAATCCAAAAGCGCATTAGGGCGATACGAGGCTACGAGGTGCTCGTCCGGAACAACCATGTAATATGCCCGCCAGATCCGACACGTGAGCACTAAAATCGTACGAGGACTCAATTTTCCATTTGCGCCCAGCCTACCGGATATAGAATTGTTTTCATGACTCCCCTCTGGGATCGAGACTACTCATTGAACGACGTCATAGACGTTTTCCAGCAATAGAACCCGTCGCGCCGTTCCAAGGGAAAATGAGAATACAAATCGAACGCTAATTCTTTCGATTCTAAGTGACGATCTATATTCTATCCCTTAAGAGCCCTTTATCGATATTGCCAGCAATCAGTTAAATGGACGGTGGCTTTTACTATGGAAAACATTTCTCTGTGGGAAAGAGGAAGGAAAATAATAGAATTGTAATAGGAAGTCGAAGTAATTGGAGAGAGTATGAATTAAAACTTTCTTTTCTGTTTCTGAATATCTTATCGTCAACGTAATTTCTTTGTCGACAGGATTCTAAAAAATTATAAAAAAATCACAGTGAACTCCAAAGAATTCTAGGTTAATTCCAAAAAAAGGGGCGACAAATGTGACCAAACACGCGCCTATTGAGTATCTCAACTTATTTCAGCAACGAGAGTACGTTATTTCGTATACTTCGGTGCTTTAGTAACTTTCCTTCTGGAAAAAAGTTTGGGATTTTACCTAGGGAGGAATGTCGTAATACTTTTTTGCCCTCCTGGATATAATCCTGCGATTCCTCTCCGGAAGAGAAAATTAAATCCGGCAATATATGCCGGAAGAGAATACACAACGTTACTAATAACTTGAGAAGAATATATTCTCAATTATTAAAAAAATGGTAGACAAAGAATTAAATTTTAAGACATTGCACTGGTTGCAGATTGATTTCCAGACTAATTATTGTACAATTATTAATACTTCATAATTATTGGACACAGACGTAGTTTTTACAAAAAGGACATTTTTAATCAAGCTGGCCCTTCTAATTAAAAAAAAACTATTTATTTCCTTCTTATTCTTGATTTTTACCTATGTTTTAGGTTATTGACATTTTTTAGAGTAAAGCCCTTGAAGCCAAACAATTTGGAAGAAGTATTCAAAATGTATTGAAAAGTAAAACATTAAATGTACTTAAAATGAAACAATTTTTAATTTAAAGCCCTGATGATTATTAATTTTGAATGACAAAAACTACAAATGGGAATTCTTAATTGTTCAACAATTTTTTTATGAAAACGTATCCAATTCAATTTTAAATTCAAGTATAACAAAATTGCAGAAAAACTGTTTAGACCTAAAAATCAAATAATTTTAGTACGGAGAATTTTAAACTGTAAACTAATGAATTTCATAATTTAAAAATAGACCAAGTTTAAAACCAAAACGTTCAAAAACGAATAATTCTAAATTTGAAGTGCTTATAGAATTATACAATTTTTTAAGCCTTTAATGTCATCATGTTTTAAATTTAATCAAGCGATCAAGCATAAAAATTGTGCACATTCAAACCTGCAAAATTGTACCATAAAAAAAAAACAGTAAAAACTGTACGTTTTGAAATGTTTAGCTTTCTGATTTAAAAAATAAATTGAAAGAAATTGATTTTCGAATAAAATACCAAATAAAGCCTTCCATACCAAAAATTCTGAACTAAAAGGCTTAAAATTGATACTATTAATCTCTGGCTGCAAAAACCTTCAGTGAAATATCTACTTTACCAACGGTGGGTGCGTCAAGATTTAAGAAATTCTATTTTGAAAATAAAAATCGTCTTGATTAAAACTTTCGTTCAGAATTCTAAGATTCTCAACAATAATCTATTTTAGCTTCTTTTATTGGTTCTAATGTCTAAAGCTTACTTTAAAATAGGTTTTTAATCTAATGTTTATATTACCGTAAAATAGGGCTAACCGGCGCATTTGGGGGAAACCGGATCACCTACAAACTTTATTTCTTATAATTAATCATATTCATATGTTTATAGTTAATCTGGGCATGTTATAATTATAACAATAAGAAAATTATTCAACGTTGCCATAAGTTTTAGTTACTTTATTTGCTTTAAAATGATTATAAAACGTATAACTAATTAAAGTTTCTGTAAATTTGTATTACAATCACTTTTCTTTACTTCTTTTTAGGAGTGAGCGACTTAGCTAGAAATTGTTCGGTAAAATCGCTCACACTTCAAGAGATGATAAAGAGTTGTTTATAAATTAAATGGATGTTTGTGCTTTATAGCATCCAAGAGGGTCAGACGGAGATTATATATTTGAAACATCAATACCTAATGTAAATTTCTGTTTGCATTTTATTGTAAAAAAGCAAGAAAAACGAGCCGCTTAGCCCCATTTTACGGTATTATCCAAAATCATCACTAGATAAAACATAAAATTTCAATTATCACTGAATTTTTGAAATGAAAATAAACTTTCTGATTTATTTTCAGTATTTAGTATCTAGAGATCCGAGAAACAATATTGGACATTTTTATCTACGAGTCTGTGTAGCACTCGAGGCAAGTGGGGTAAAATGGGGCTGAGGTGTCGTTCGAGACAATGGAGTTGTCACCACGTAGCCCAAAGCGTCTTCTAGAATCAGGGATAGATATCATCGCAACACGACCAATACAATATCCTACTCGTAAGCAGATACAATGCGCAACAACCGAGCCTCTTGCGCCTTCGGAAATCGGAAAAGCCTGTACCAGAGCTCCTTCAGTCTTGTCCTCGATTCGAAATAACTCGCATAAAATCTTTAGGTGAATCAAAAATACTTTTCTGAATTATGATTTACATTAAAAAATAAAAAGAGCTAAAAAAGTAACTTGTGAAATAAATATAACAGCAGTTAAACAGAATATCAGAGATCACAGCGGTTCAGTAGTTAAATTTTAGGTAAAAAAGGGGACTTTATATAATATTGTACAAATAATAATAATACTGAACGAAAGTACATTCTAACAGAGGTGCCTTTTCTTTAGCACGTTTTCTAGCCATTTATGTGTTTTAAACATTTTTTTAGCCAAGTTTTGAAAAATTTGTTGAACACTTTTAGCACTTGCTAGTGATAAAAATACATTAGAAAAAAATTCAAGAAGATCAAAGATTGAAAGATACAATTTTTTTAATACACTTTCATGAGTAGGTAGATTTTGATTCCTTATTCTCATCACTGCATTATGTTTCTAGTTTATTCTTTTCAGTACAGAAACCTGAGTTATTTAGAGTATTTTTCAAAGTATGCTAAAAGGAAATATTCTGAAAGACACAAAAATGACTATTTGAAAAAAACTACAAATGTGGGCCCACCACACCCACGACGGGCCAACAGCAACGCAGTATTCCTGGATGGTCACCCATCCAAGTACTAACCGCGCCCAACAATGCTTAACTTCAGTGATCTTACGAGAACTGGTGTTTCCAGAGTGGTATCGCCGTTAACCAAGCCATATAACAATAAAATCCACATAGTTATACTTTATCAGAGGGTCTTATTATAAGCTACTTTTTTGCATATTATTTTGAAAATTTTATTATTTGTTGAAAAATCCAAAATTTTACTAGAAATTCATCGTTTTTATTCAAAAGTGTAAATCTTAATTATAAAATTAACACCTATCTTTTTCGTTGAAATATGCACTATTACATTTTTCGTTGAGAATTCATCTTTTTTGTCGAATATGAAACTACTGGGCTAAAAATGTAACTATACGTTGTTAAAAATTCATTGTTTTAGTTGAAGATACATCATTTTAGTTGAGAATACATCTCCTCGCTTGAAAATGTACCTATTTTGTTGAAAATTCTTCTTATGGGTTAAAAATTCAACAATTTAGTTAAAATTTTTGTTCTATCACTGAAATTTCGTCTTTTTTGGATGAATTCAACTGTCTTTGCTTCTAAATTAAAATATTTTTGGGTTAAAAATTCAACTACCTGCTTAAAAGTGGAACTACTTTGTTCAAAATGAATTTTTTAAATTTAATATATTACGATTTTGTTGAACATTCATCCTTTTGAGTTGCAAATAGAACTATTTTGGTAGAAAATTCAACTATTTGGTTGAAAATTAAGTTTTTTGTTGAAAATTAATATTTTTGCTTGAAAATTCACAAATTTGGTTAACATTTTTCTTATCTGTACTTCTTTTAATTGAAGAATTGACCATTTTGTTAAAGAGAAAAATTTTTTTTTATGAATTCTAGGGTTTTTTATTTAAAGTTCAACTACTTGGTTGAACTACTTTTTTAAAAGTTCATTTTTTTATTAAAGATTTATCTCCTTGATTAAAAAAAAAATATATTTTGTTCATAATTCGTTCTGTCGCTAGAAAATTAATCTTCACCTATTTTGTTGAAAATGCAATATTTTTACTTGAAATATTAGGAATTTTAAGTGACTCAATTTTAATTTAATATTAGTACCTACATTAATTTTATTTGAAAGAATTTATTCCCCTATTTTCTTGAAAAATATTCTTTATTTCCACTGTTTTTAGATCATTTTGGCCTGTGAAGCCTGTTATATCTATGAAAATGTTTTTGATTTGCAACTACAGAATTAATTTATCTTCAGGGTTTAGTTTCTCGATTGAATCGTTAGTGATCTCTTCCCTGTCTACGATGTCTACGAAATATTTGAAATTTGTATCATCAACAAGAATCTCTATCAGAGCGCCTTGTTTTTTAATGTCTTGAGTTTTTCTTTATGATTCTTAAAAAATGAATCGAAAGTTTGTAAAAAAAAAGGTGGGAGGAAGGGAAAAATTTGGTTCAAATTCTCGATCTTTGGTAATTTAGAAGATTTATCAAAAGTTCAGAGGAAAAATGGGGTAAAAAGAAAAAAAGAGGGATTATGTAAAAAGGGGGTGGACCCTGGATCCCTGGTGTATTGCCTGGACCATGACCTGTTATTTTTATGTTGAATTAAAAACCGAAACTGTCCATTTCAAATATTGAAGAATAGGAGATAGATTTAAAGCCGGAAAATATAAAAGTATCAGGATATCTGAATTTGTTAGAATCTTTTCAAGGGTCTATCATTGGGACAGATCGTTAAGGTTTTCGCAGCGTGATATCTCATCAAGCGGGGGTTTCCACGACGGGACAAAGTTTCCGTGACTCTTTTTCCGTTAATAACCCCGACGACGATGATGATGCTTCTTTATTGTCATCTTTTCCGGGTTATTCGACAATGTCAAAGCATCGTTTCATTTCGGCGACACAATGTACGATCTCCGAATTTCCGATCGCCGTCTCCCGCGAGGACACTTATTGTGAGAAAACATTAATTTTTCATCCTCGATATAAAGAAGATCGTATACCTTTATGCAGACTACGGGATATAAGGTGTGTGAGGAATAAATCGCTCATGCGATACTTCGATCGTTATTCATATGATCCGGGAAAACTATTATGAGATTATGAGAAATTTACTATATACGATTATGGTCCAGAATTAAAGGATATGTATTGAAAGACCTTTTTGTATCCAATGAACAAATTTAAGATTGAAGCGAGTAGTGCAAACTTGAAATAGTCAGCCAAATCCATACATTTCTCGATTTCGATGATTTTAAAATCAAGACAAATACCCAAAAGGGAGATCTAAATAACATTGAATTGTCAAAAGCAAATATATTGGCTTAACTCATCACTGGTTTCTATAAAATCATGGAGCCCAGGGCTTCCATTACTTTGATTACATGAGCTGATTTTATAGTTTCCAGGACACAAATTCGTGGTTCAGGACAGTAAAGTACAGCAGCTGGTCGCAATTATACTGATAGTAAAATGGAACACTAAATTCTAGGAAACAAACAACAATTCTGACAATCAGAATTATAACATTACAACAATATAATAATTATTACTTTTTCAGGAATGATCTATGGAAATAAAATATTCTTAGGAGGCTAAGTATCAAACTCATTCGTCAAAAATTTTTATCTAAATCTTCCGATAATGCCGCAGCTCGAAACGAACATACAAACGGGAGAGTCAGATAGAATCATAAATATCCCCATTTCCAATGAGATCATAAATCGCTCTTCCGTCGAGGTACGCAGGTAATTAAAAAGCCGCATGCATTTAGAGCGATGGGTATTGTAAACATGGACAGAGATTCGAATTTTCCTACCACTTTTTCTCATCGGTTGAGAGTACCAGTGTTGGAAAGAAGTGGCTCGGTTTGCAGCAATGAGTTACTAGCCCTGACGAACAAAACGGAAAAGCTCTGTGGTGTGAAACCTATACCTCAAGCACAGTGAAAGTCTAACAATGGTTATTGTTTTAAAGAGTCATCCCTTTCTCCTCAGTGTAACTGGGCCAATAAAATTGTACTATTTGAAATTAGAACAGGATTTGTATTCATTAATATTCAAACTTGTTGTAATAAAAACATTAATGAATACTTTTTCAACTTCTTCAAAAATGTTACCTGAAATTTTCATCTCTATTTCCGGCCTCTATAATAGCACTAAAACTGAAGAAAAATAGGCTCTTTTAGTGACTACGATTACGAGAGATTTTAATGATTACACCTCACAGAATCACCGTGAGTGCCTATTCAGAACTGCGAAATGTGGTAATTGAACAGCCGACCAACGAGAAAGGCAATTGGTATCTGTTATGTCGGTAGGTAAAGAGGCACTCTTACGCCTTCTAGTACGTTTAGTAAAAACGATTTTACTTAAATTTGTATGCAATGGTTGAAAGCGGATGTATATTCTAGGGTATGCATAGTACATACACACAAGACTTTAGCAGAGCAAAACTACTGGTAAACTAACAACATGGTGCTTCAAAATTTCGATAATAAAGGTATATCATTCCACTTCTTTACTATCTTCGAGATAACGAGCTCTCTAATGAAATGAATAAACGAAACTTACGCAGTTTCAACAGAAAGAAAAAACAATTTAAGCCAGGCTTTTTTTGGAAGTTCAAGAATTTTCCAATTTCGGATATAAGACCGATTTCATATGATATCGGGCAGTCTGACCCTGATGATGTCACGGAATTGTTTAAGAACTGAAATATATTTTTTTCAAATACAAGATATGAGACACGTATTTTTTGTTTTTCACCAAATACATTTTTTCATGAATTTAGGGCTACTTGAATATTGAGGTGAATTATGAAATAATTAACGAAAATTTTCTTTAAAGAGTGGTATCACAGGAAAAAATGGATATAATTTGATTTTCTTTGCGGCTGCTCGTATTGTAATCTACACTCTTTCAAACACTTTTAAGAAACTTGGAAATCTCTAAAAATTATCGAAAGTACATTGTTCGAAAAAATTATAAAGTAAATATTCTCAAAAAATTCACCTCTGATTTTTTTTAGATCCGTAGTCTAAAATTAGCTATAATTATGACATAACATAATTTTTGCGAAAAATAAAAATCCCGAAAATATAATTAATCAACCAAAAAATTTCAAATTACCGAAAAAATGAAACTAACGAAAATATTTAATAACGAAATAAAAATATTCTAAAAATAGGAGTTGATGAAACTAGAAAAATTCAGAAACTAGAAAAATTCAGAAATTTGAAATTTCCGAAGCTTTGAAACCACAATTTTCAAAATTTTAAATTTACGAAATTCGTAAAATCTTGAAATAGGTAAATACGAGAAGTCTCTAATTACCAAAATTTAATTCCTAAAAATTGCAAATTCCAAGCAAAACAAAAAAAGTTTAATTTAATATTTTTTTTAACTGTTAGATTTAAAACAGATCTTCCAAATTTTAAACTATATAGAATTTTTTTCCAGATTTTGGAATTTCGGAATTTTATCTACTAATTTCAAGAATTCACTAATTTCGACAATTTTAAATATTAGGATTTTGAAAATTATGTAATTTCGCGAACTTAATAATTATTATCTCATCTCGACAATAAATTTCGCAAAATTATAATCAATTTGGGGAAATTAAGTTACAAGTTTCGTAAATTAAAATTTTTTTTAGGAAATTTCAGTTGCAAATTTCGCAACTTTCAGCTTTAATTACAGAATTGAATGATACATTTTATCTGAAAATTCCGAAACTTGTATCAACAAAGTTTTATGTTTCGAGTAACGGAAGATAGAAGTCGTTAAATGTTACAGAAAATAACTGAGTAAAGTAATAAGTGAAATTAATCGAAACAGAACAGCAAAAATCATAATTTCATCATTTTTTAAATTTAAAATCTAAAAGATCTGATATTTCTAAATTGTGTAACTATATTTTTTAAACGTATATGTTTTCATCTTCTTTAAGGGATAAACCTAAGAATGTTTAAAAAAGAATAGATATTTTCAAAAATTTATTTTATTTTCTAAGAAATAAGTTTTTTTATATAAAGGAATAGTTTAGCGAGGACGAAATTCAAAGAATATCTCCCTCATATTACTATCAATCTAAATAAAAATCAGGAAAAAATCAAAGATTTGAAACTTTTCGAGTTTTTTAAAAGAATTTAAAAGAATGTGTTGAAGCCGAAAGCACTAAATCGCCTTCACATTTTTGTGAGGGTTTATGAACCGTAATGCTCTTTCGAATATGTCCTTCGAATTCTTCATTTAAATCTAAATTTCTAAATGGTAGGCTAGAAACTTTTACTGGCCTCCAAGGCCACAGAAAACTTTCCTTTATCTTCGAAAATTTGAGAATTGCTGGTCCTTTCGCTGATTCATCGTACCGTGTATCTTTCGTCTCTGCTACACTCGAATTTGGAAATTCATAACGACAACATCTATCTGAAAAAGTATAATCACTCGCGCAATTTACTTATTACCCAGTCAAGAATTTAAATAAACTGTGTTCTTTATATATGAATCGTGTCCCTTTCATTTCTTAAACCAGCAGATCCTTGTTCAAAAATTCAAGGAGTGACAGTAGTTTGTACTAAAAGCTGCCGAAAAAAATCAAATTATGTCAATTCGATCCCAAGATACAATTTTTTAAAGAAAATTGTCATTTACTTTTCCATAACTCACCTAAATATTGAAGTTCAGACTGCCCGATTTCATATAAAATCGGCCATAAAATCCATAATAAGCTTTGAAGATCCAGAAAGCTCTTTTGTAATATATTCTACTTCCTCTTTCGTATTTTCCAAACAGGAATACAAAACAAGTTTTGTATTGCTTTTTAAAAGGCTGAATCTCAAGTGCATTACCGTTTTCTTACAGAATATAAGAGTGGAGTACTTAAACCTCATAAAACGCTACTTCCATTATTCAAAATACTTCGTTGTTTGCAGTAATTATATTTTCATAGCTTTGGAATAAATATATGATAAAAAATGATTTTTGAATCATATAAAGTTTGCTCATGCAATAATATCGACATTATTCAAAAGCTAGATAAGACAGCTGGTAGAAAGATTGTCAAAAAGGGAAAGTTGGGGGTACGTGCGTAATAAGAGAGCGTCTCGATTTTTATAAACTGTATATTATTGAGATACCTCAGCCATCTATCGTGACAGTGAGCGATGAGGGATGCTCTTCCGATTTTCTATTAAGCGTCGATTTATTTATGGAATATTCGATGGCGCGACTTTCATCGGCCAATCTCGAGAAAATTCAAATCAACCCTATAACATGATACGTTCGGGAATCTCACATTTCCATGGCAAAGTGATGAAAGAGCTGTTTATCTATTCCTGCATCAGGCAAGTCCTCAAGAAAAGAACTTTCACGAAAACTGTTACCACAGAAAATAGCTTTTCTTGGAAATGCATTTTTTCCCGATTTAATCATTTAAAATCAAATTTAATTTAATGCAGTAAAAAGGGATTTTAGTAGAATAGCAGAGTTGTGACGCAAAATAACGAATCGCAAACGCAAAATGATTGATTATGACAGAACAGCAGGGGAAAAATATACTAATAGAATTTAAATTACAGTTTTTGTGAGCTGCACCTCGGTCTTGGCTTGTAAACTGATCATGATCCCAGTGACTGACAAATTTCGAAATATTTTTTGCACATTATGTAAAACAAGGGGATTAAAAGCTGGTTTTTAGTAGTTTATAAAAATTGCTAAAATTCTAGAACTTAATAAATTTGTGTTCGGAAAATGTCATTAAGATGAGTTGTAAATCGTATAATTCTTGTTTGAATTTTTGTATAATCAAACAATAATTGTTATAATATGCCTAACATACTGACAATCGCTATTCAAATTTTAACTAAAAAATCTTCAATGTGGACAGACAGACAATCGTAATTTATTATAGTTAATTTCAAGAATATTTAATTTGTATAGATTGAACGAAAAAATATTTTACCTTTAAAGACTTATTTATATTATAAACAGTTTAGTTTGAAAGTAGTCAATTTTAAAAAAGGTAAATTAATTATAATAGATAATTCTGTAGATAGAAAAAAGCTTTCACTGCTCGCGGTAGTATATATTTAAAGAGAAAACGGGAATGAGGGGAATTTAAAAAAGGGGAAACGCAGGGGAATAGGGGAAAGACTGTGCAACCTAAAATACTTCAGAAAAAAATTCAAGAAGATCAATAATTAAAAAAATCTATAAGAAATATAGTTTTGGATTTAAAATAAAAATCTTTTTTGGTTGAAATTTCAAAACTATTACATTTTTCGTTGAGAATTCATCTCTTTTGATTGAAAATACAACTAACTGATTATAAGTTGAACTACTTTGTAAAAAATTCCTTTTTTTGTTGAAGATTCATAATTTTAGTTGAAAATTCATCTCTTCCGTCGAAAATGGTTGAGAGTGCAACTGGAAGTGTTTAAAATTGAATTTAATATAGTAATAAACATTAATTTTAATTAAAAGAATTTATTCCCCTATTTTCGTGAAAAATCTCCTTATTTTCCCTTGTTTTTAAAGCATTTTGGCCTGTGAAGCCAGTTACCTCTATATAAAATTTGAAATTGTTATTATCAAAGAGGTTCTCTTTTAAAACGACTTGTTTTCTAATGTTTTGAATTCCTGCTTATTATTTTTAAAAAATGAATCAAATTTAAGCCAAAACTATTTAGGAACACACTTGAAACATTGCTGAATATGTGAGGATAAAAATATTGTAAGAAATTTTAAAGTATAAACAAAAACTGGTAAACAATCAGTTTATGAAATAGTATATTGCGTGACGAGGGTCGAAAGGCCGAAAGGTCGAAAGTCCCCGAGTCATGCATACAATTTTTTATCATATCGATAATCGAAAATGCGTCTTGAGATGCCTGTGCAGCGGGCCGACAATCGAATTTTCAACCCTAGGGAAGAAAATTCTATTTTCGACCCGCTCCACAGGCATCGAAAGTCGAATTTTCGATTGAGGTATGATGAAAAAACCTTTAATTTTCACATTTCTAATTTTCACTAGATGGCCCATTGGCCCAATGATCTCCATACTAAGCCATGCTTTAATGATACGATGCTCAAAACAATAGTCTTGTGCAATTTTGACCCAGGGTGTTATCGAAAGGTTAAAATGATCGATTTCAGGTGTTTTAAGGGAACTTTTTTTTAATTTAAGGGGAGAACAAGTGGGAAAGGTAGAAAAAAGGGATTAGCTTGAAAAGGGGAACTGACTATGATACCTGAAATAACGGTGAATCTTGATTGAAGGGAGATAAAATCTTGGTATAAAATATGAAAATTCGAACTGGACGATATAACAATTTTAGCCTGATATTCGACGATATAAGGTACGTGTTTGGAGGATGGAACCTGATAACGATGGTGTTGGAACGAGGACCGGGGGTAAAGGGACGGGGGTTTACCGTTGACCACGACGTGTCCAGTTCTAATTCGTCTGTTTGCATATGCAAACGAAGAGCCTAGGTCGCCTAGGAGGTGGAGGTTTCAGCTGGACAGTGTGGGTCAGACTCGTTCGCTCTGCGGTCTGCCATATAACAGACGCGATATACAGTCACATAGCCATTTGAAACCCACTATATATGTTTAAATTTTCTATACATATTGCGGTAATACAATACACCTGCTGTTATCAGACACTCAAACGCGTCGAAAAGTTGACTCGATGACGACGAGTCGCCTCAATTCCGAAAACCTTCATCGTTTACATTCGAACCCCGATTAATTCAAAGAAAATATTCAGTTGCCCCGAATTCCCTGGCTCGACAATTGCGTGTCTCTTTTGATCGATAAGAAAACAAACTGTATTTTCAGCACGAAGTGTCACCTGAAATTAACACAGACTATTCGCACAAGTTTCTTCTCGGGAGAAAATACAGTAGCAGGGTGGCCGAAAAACTTCATTCTCAAAATTTCCTGACTTTTCCCTTTTTTTTCCCAGACCAATTATTCATTTTCCCTGACCATTAATATTCGAAGACAAGCACTTTAATAATGTAACATTTTTAACATATAGAATATTTTCTAAACAATATAAAACAATGTAATTTCAGATTAAAATTTAGAAAAAAATTCAAAATTATTTATTTCAACCTAAAACGATACATTCTTTTAAAAAAATGTAATAATTGATATTTCAACCAGAATAGATGAAATTTCGACAAAAAGAGATGAGTTTTAAAACCAAAAAGACGAACTATCAACCAATAAATTTAATTTCTTACTCATTAAAATACGAATTTTCAACAAATTACGTGAATTTTCAACTAAAAAAGATCAATTCCCAACCAAAACAGGAAAAATTAAACTTTCAGTAAAAAAAATTAATTTCTAACACAAAAAAAAAAAGAATTTTCCAGAAAATAGTTCAATTTTCAACCAACGAGACGAATTTTCAACTAAAATTATGAATTTTCCCATCAAACAGCCGAATTTTCACCAAATAAATTATTTTTCAGTCAAGAGAGAAAAACAATTCGGCCAAATTTTTAAACTTTCAAGTCAAAAGACAAATTTTCCATGAAAAAGTTAAATTTTTAACCCGTAAATAAGAGATTTCAATAAAAAAGATCATTTTCAACCAAACAGGTGGAATTTTAAAAGAAAATTATAAACTAAGGAATCTAGTTTTCTACCAAAAAATGGAAAAGTTACATCAACAGTTAAAACTTAATTTTGAACCAAAAAAAAAAGAATTTTCGACAAAATAGTTAAATTTTCAACAGAAAAGAGATGAAACTTCTACCAAAAAAATTACATTTCAAATAGGTACTTCAAATTTTACTCAAGTAGTTGAATTTTCGATTTAAGAAGATCAATTTTCAACAAAATAGTACAACTTTCATTCGAAGAGATGAATTTCCAACTAAAATGATGAATCTTAAGTTTACAGTTTTAACATAGAATCTTTTATAAACGGAATAAAACAATATAATTTCAGAGTAACAAGTAAAAAAATCAAACTTATTTATTTCAACATAAAAAGATGAATTCTTAACAAAAATGTAATAATTGATATTACAACCAGAAAAGATGAAATTTCAACAAAAAAATATGAATTTTAAAACCAAAAAAATCGAAGTTTCAACCAATAAAATTAATTTTCTACCAAAAAAACGAATTTTCAACAAAATACGTGAATTTACAAACAACTAGTTGAGTTTTCAACTAAAGATCAATTTCCAGCCAAAAAAGGAAAAGTTACATTTTCAGTAAAAACAAATAAATTATTTTTCAGCCGAGAAAAAAAAATTAAGCCTTTTTAAACTTTCGAGCCAAAAAGCGAATTTTCTATGAAACAGTTGAATCTTTAGCCCAAAAATACGAATTTTCAACAAAAAAGTTAATTTTCAACCAAACAAGTTGAATTTTCGAGGGAAATTATAAACTAAGAAACTTAGTTTTCTACCAAAAAATACGAATTTTCAACCAAAACCATCAATTTTCAACCAAAAATGGAAAAGTTACATTAGCAGTTAAAAGGCTTAATTTAAAAAAAAAAGAAACTTAAATCAAAAAAATTATATTTCAACAAAGTACTTCAACTTTTACTCAAGTAGTAGAATTTTTTATTAAAAAAAAAAACAGTTGAAATCAAAGAAAAATACGAATTTTCAACAAAATAGTTGAATCCTCAACCATAGCTAATTAATTTGCAACCAAACAGTTGCATTTTTCACAGTTCAATTTACAACTAAATAATACAATTTTTAACTAAAAATATAATCATCAGAAGGAAGTAACTGTAAAGAAAATAGAAATAGATATACAAGATAAATAAATTACTGACAAGAATATTATATCGGAATGGCCGCAAGACTTGATTTTCAAAATTCCTTAATTTTTCCCTGACCATTTTGATACTTTTCCTGAACATCAATATTCAAAAACCAGAATCTTAATCTTATAACATTTTTAACATATAGATTTTTTTATGAACGGAATAAAACAAATTAAAATAAAAATGTATTATCCTTGACAATTATCTAAACAAGTGCCTCGTATAGAAATTCTCTGACTTTTGCAAGATTTTTTTCAAACCCCCTGAGTTTTCCCTGACTTCCCTGGCCAATAAGTTCCCTGACTTTTCCCCGATTTGCAGGCTTTCTCTGACGTACGGCCACCTAGATCAGTAGACTGTAGATAAAATAAAATCGGGGGCTAGAAAAATGTAAGATTAAAGGCGTCCTATTAAATAGAAAGAAAATAGAGGGCTACAAGAAAACCACAAACTGAATTTTTAAAAGCTGGGCAACGCAAGTATACACATCAGTCAAGCTGTCGCTTTTCTAAAAGCACTGTTGCCAGTCTTGAAAAGAGGAATGAAGAATGAAGGAGAAGTGAAAGAAGGGTGAGGGTCTGGACCTCAGTAGACGAACATTGTGTATTAAAATTAAGGCAATACATTAACCAACTTAATGTTATTCTACTTTTTCTGCAGAACACTTTTATAAAGAAACTTGCTCGCGCGTTGCGCGGCTGAGAGTTCAGCCGAAGGATGAGGGAAAACTAACCCTCTTCTAAACCCCTTCCCTTCATGGTCTTACATTTCGCGACTGAACGTTATATAATAACCGGTCGGTTGAACTTTAGAAAAACTGTGCTTATGCTGAGAAGTTATTCATTAACGATAGCATACTCGAAAAGGAATTTAAATAAAGCTTAAATTAAAAATATTTGGCTCATAACGCGTGTAACTTCATTGCTGACCGGACATCGCAACATTTACAAAAACGAAAGAAAAAAAATTTTAACGCACGAAACCTAAAATTTTATTGCTCAAAATGACCCTATTTAATGTTTAAATATAGCCAGAACTATTTCATCCTCCTTCCTCTTCCGAAATACACCCCAATTCAACCCCTATGAACAGAAAAATTCAATAAAAAAATCCAGAACTTCCAGATCTAAAATTTTACTGTTGATAATAGGATCCTTTGATCCAAAATGAATCCTAAAAGGTATCACACCCCTAGCTCTTCCAGAACAACCCCGTTTTCTACCTTTAAGATTTTTAAAAATAAAAAAATAAATTCCAAAAACTGCCCTAATTTTGAGACCTAAACTTTTTCAACCACTAAGACATGAAATCATAAAAATGGCCTAAATTCCAGAATTACTATTTCTACCCGCATTACGATAAAAAAAATTTGTAATTCTAAAAAATTCTCTTACTCCTTCTATTTGATGCCTAAAGACTCTTAAAAAAAGTTTCATCCCCTGGCACTTCCGCAACACACCCCAATTCAACCCCTGTATATTGAAAAATTCATCAAAAATGCCCTAACTTCCAAACCTATAAAACTGTTGATTTAGATAAATTTGATATCCAAAGAACCTGGTAAAAGTTTCAACCCCCTATCTCATCCCAAATACCCCTGTTTTCTAACCTTCAAATAAATCAAAATAAATTCTACAAAAATGCCTTAACTTCGAGACCTAACGTTTTATGATTTAAAATAGTTTTATAAATAGTTACTTTTATGAATCAGAATTAAAATTATTTTCCAAAATTTCCCATTCCATGTCAAAAATTACCTATTCCAAGACAAAAATTATAATTTTTTATGAAATTCCCTGTTCCAAAATCAAAATTATAATGATTATAATTTTTAATTATTCTTCAAAAAATTTCCTGTTCTGAAGTGAACCTAAAATAAAAACTATTGAATTATAATTCTTTTAGAAAATTCCCTGTCAGTCAGAATTATGTTTATTTATAAAACTTTCCATTATAATTCCCTTCTTCTAAATGAAAATTAAAATTCTGTTTTGAAATGCCCGTTTCATGTCAAAAATTCCCTGATCTGAGCTCGTTTAACGAAAATTGGAATTATAATTCTTTACGGTAACTCCCTGTCCTGAAGTACAAATTTTATTTTTTAATGAAAATTCCTGTTCTAAAGTGAACCTGAAATGAAAATTATAATTCATTACAAAAATTCCCAGTTCTATCTCAGAATTATACTTCTTTTAGACAATTTCCTGTCCCAATGTCAAAATTCTAATTCTTGGCGGAAATTGGCTGTCCCAGAAAAAAAATTATAATTCTTTACGAAATTCCCAGTTCAAAAGTCAAAATTATAATTTATTACGGGAATTTCGTGTCCCAATTGTCCAAATTATGTTTCTATACTGAAATTCTGTGTTTCAACTCAGAATTATAGATCATTTAGCAAATTCCCTGTCGAAATTAAAATTCATTACTGAAATCCCCGGTCACAACTTTTTTTTCATAAATTTGCATACATTTTTGTTCTTCTTTTTTCACAAATTTCCTGTTCCAGCTCAGAATTAGAGTAATAAAATATATGAAACAACTTTTAATTTGCATATTACATTCGAGAGAAAAATCCCAGTCACTGAATCAAATTCCCGGTTTTTGCCAGGTGAACAAAATTCCCGGCCATTTTCCGGTTTCCCCGGTTAGGTAGACACCCTGAATTTTAATTTAACTAATATCTCGTGAGCTTTCGCGAGGTAAAAAGTAGAGAAAAGAAAATATTCAAAAGTGATTAAACGACGGAGGGGAAGCTGTACATTTAAAAGCAGGGAGAAAAGCGATACTGGACGAAGCGATTCTCTAAGTCTAAGGACCCGAAATAAATCGGGATTTGTTATCAACGCAGGGCGGTTATTATGGACAACCCGGGTGACGGAAAACTTTACACGTGCCCAACTGTGCACGTCGATGGCCGGACGGACAACTGCGCACGTCCATCTGTGCACGTCCAAGTCCATAGGAGCCCATCTGTGCACGTCGA